>PVKE010010138.1:0-43148 GCA_004027555.1 Craseonycteris thonglongyai | reverse complement strand
GGGTGGCTGAGAGGCATTGTTTGAGTGACAGCTGTTGGGTGACCAGAGTGAAAAGAGCTAGAGGGTTCAGCTGCATTTCAAGTCAAGTGAACAGGTGCTGTCTGCAGCTATCCTGGCAGAGGATGAAAGACAGTGGTCAGAAATAGGCTGCACTTGGTCTCCCAGCCCCAGAGGCTGTCTTTGACCTGGCAAAGTGAGGAGCTTGCCTTCCTGGTACTGTTGTGACTGGAGGAAAACTGAGGAGACGGCACGAGCAAACTGCCAAGGCCTCAGAAGACTGGCGAGGCTCACGCTGCACCATCTGAGGAAAGAGCTGACTTCTGCACGCTAAGCTTTCCTGTGTCTTCCACCTCAGGCTTTGTACTTCTCACACCCTTTCTTTCCCATGCTATCTGGCACTGTTCTCTGTCACTTAGTAAGAACAAAGGAGTGAAGCTGCAAAGAGATCAATGGGAAGACGGCAGTGATTAAAATATATGATGTGAATTTTCTCATTTTCCGTTTCTCAATACATTTTACACAACGCACATCTTTGACTCACAGCTTCCAGGAGGTGGGGTATAATATGGGGGTAGAGAGGGAGGTCAGAATTTGGGAACTGCTTCATAAAAAGTTTCATAGAGGAAGCCATGTTAGTTTCTTCCTTTCATTTAACTATTGAAAGCACGGAGGCCCAGATAGTTTGGAGTAAGGTCACTGTGTAAAGCTATAAGTCAGTGGTAACACAGGCACTTCAGGTGATGTAAACAGTGAAGAGATGTGTTTAAAAGGATATCAGGTAGTTCACAGCGCCTTGTGGGGAACCATGTGAGAAGAGGTCAGAGCAAAGGAGCCAAGTATGGCCAGGGACTGACCTGATGAGGCAGAAACCTTCCCCAGGGTCTTGGGGGATCTTTAGAAGCCCTTTCTACTGTTTAACCCCTGGGCCAGAGATTAGGACAGGAAATGCTCGACTCTAGGCACAAAACTAGCATCCTCGTGCTGTCTCTATTGAAATTTCAGCTTATAAGAGAATCATTCCCTGACCACACATTTAAAATAGTAACACCTTCTACTTCTATAATCTTTTCTCTTTATCCTTTCTTTAATACTCTCTGGAGCACTTATTACCATCTCACAAAAACTTGTTTATTGTTTTTGTTTTCACCACCCCTTCCACGTTAACCCCATGGAGATGTGGACTTCTTGGTTTTAATGCCACCATTGTCCCTTTCGGAAGGGATAGAGGGTCCACCAGAAGCTGCCTGTACCCTTAGGAGTGGAGCTCCCTTTAGTTTCCAGGACAGGCAAGATGCAAAGCTTCCTCTTTGGGAAATTCATGGGAGGCAGAGGGTAGTCTCTTCCCAGAGATTTCCCCCTTTGCCTGTGTTCCAAGGTCCTCAATTAGACAGCTCTTCCTATGGAGAAGCATGGAGCAACCGAGCTCTGAATAATCTGAGTGAAGAGATGCACAAGAGGGAAATGGACTACAGAAGCTGAGGTCCCTGTGCAGTGTAGCTGCCACATTTTTCAAATAAGTTTCGAAGGCAGGCTAGAGGGACCTATCCACTAATCTGAGGACACAAACATTCTTTCTAGCTGTACCTAGTCTCTCTCTTCATTTTCCTGCAGCCTACCCCCTGCCCTGCCCCACCCCACCCCCACTCCCCCAACCCCTATCCATTTCTCAGGAAAATAAATCTCCTGGAGAAGGCGGGGAGAGTGGATCTCAGAGAACCCTTCTGAATAAATGTCTATATTAATGAATTATTAACTCAGCCACCCATGACCTTAAACCTAGAAGCAGGAGCTCTGAGGGCAGTGAGGAAAGCTGTTGAATCCTTTATTGGAGTCCTGTCAAAGGCAACCGACCATTTGTTCCCTTACTTCATCAGAAAAAAAAAAAAAATTAATATGAAAGGCAAACGTGAAAATTGTGTGTCAAACGAAATCAGATAGAGGGTCTCCCGGACAGAATCCTCTTCCTGCTTTCCTGCCCCTCCCTGTCATTCTCTCTCTGCTCTGGCCTCCTGCTCTCTTCCTCCCCACCAGAGAAGGGGACACTGGGCTTCCTAAGGATGACTTTCAGGAGGGAAAACTGCTCGCGAACGTGATGAATTCGAGGAGTTAATTTATCGATCCCGGCCCCTCTTCCCACTTGTTTTATTTTAGAGGTCATTAATCAATGAAGAAAAACAGCACGGTGTCCCCCCGTTTGTATTTAATACACTCACGCTTCTTATTTATGCGTCTGGAACAAATTCCCAGCAAATATTCACCCATCGATTTGGGAGCGATGGATTTTTATAAAGGTTTGATCGTTTTCTAAGTGGTCGAAGTGATTTGTTTACTCGGTCTTCCTCTAAGTTAGGAGAGGAAGGGGAGCGGATTTGAGGGGTGCATGCCAGTGTAGCCATGACCAAGAGGGTCCTGGTTCAGCTGGGTGTCCTCCGCTGGGAGCTTGGTGACACCCGGGCGCCTGATGTCCTTTCCTGCCTATGAGATCTCTCGGTGGTTGGAGGACCAGGCTGACCTCTGCTCTAGCCAACTCTGCCTCTGCTCCAGGAGGTTAAGGTCGGAGCTGGGTTCTCCATGTCTTGGGCCCAGTAGGGAAGCGCTGGGAGTACTGGAACACCCATCAGATCTCATTTGTGTGCTTAAGAACTCTGGGGCTTCTGAGTGCCCCATCGAACTTTTGCCCACCTCCTTCCTATACATGAGTTCCTTAAGGCGTCTGGAGTCCCATCGCCACCAGACCAGAGAAAACCAGGAGCCCTTGCGGTGTCTTACTCTGGTGGGTCTGGAACCCCCCCACCCCTCCACCCCCCCACCCCTGCCACACACACATGGAAAGAGGGGTTCTACTACAATCTCTTCTTCTCTTCCTGACCCCAGCAGCAAGGGGAGCCAAATCTCCCCCCAAGGTGCCCCCACATCCATCTGGCGTCAGCCTGGACTGTGAAGGGTACAGGTTTGGCTGGGGTGACCAGGAAAACGCATTTGGCACCTCGCTGACTCGGATTTGAATCGGACTCATTAACGGCGTTACTTTAGGCACCTACCGAATCTTTCCGAGCCTCAGTGTCCCCCATCTGCTATGTGGGGTTAATGACGCTGCCTTCACCTCTCGGCTGCTGGGCAGACTCAATATACTTGAAGCGCCTACCGGCGCCTGGCGGGTAGAAGGCGCTCGCTAACTGGTCCTCTAATCTTACCAGGAAGCGCACCACCCCCTACTCCCCACCGCGGGCTTCCCAGAGTGTGGGCGACGGGAGGCCTGGGGAGCCGTTGCTGAAACTAGCCTCTCAAAATCCTGAGATTTTCCAGTGTGTTTGGGACACGGCCAGTCCTAAGGACCGACTGCTTCTAAGTAACCGTCCTGGGCAAAAACAAGGCGGCGTTGGAGCCGCTTCCACAATGTGCGGGATCCCATCCCCGGCGCTCTCTGGCTCTTCCTGAGAACGCGGACGTCTCTTCGTTTCTTAGCAGTGAACTTGGAGAGTGTGAGGAAGAGAGTTCGCTCCTCTCGTGGCCAGACAGCCACTTCTAGGCAGTTCTGCGAGCAGATCAATTGAGCCGGGCC
This sequence comes from Craseonycteris thonglongyai, assembly GCA_004027555.1. NCBI lineage: Eukaryota > Metazoa > Chordata > Mammalia > Chiroptera > Craseonycteridae > Craseonycteris > Craseonycteris thonglongyai. The sequence goes on along the minus strand of PVKE010010138.1, from coordinate 39,586 downwards.
TAGAACTTCTTCCTCTCCTCCGGATGGAACTGTTCAAAGCCCGCAGAGCCCGTCTGGTTGCCCTCGGGGTCCATGGCATCGTGGGTTTTCCCTCGTGGTGTCTGCCTTAAACTTGGGTACTATCAATCTGTCCAGAGATGACTGATGACCTTGTCACAACGACGCCAGTCAAAACATACTCGGTCCAACTCTGTTCCCAGCAGCTCCGAGGCATCATCCTGCGTGAGACCCGGACAACATCACAGCAGCGTGTTACCCAAGCTCAGACGAAACGAGTGGTGGGAAGACAAAAAAGACACAAGCAGAAATCAGTAAAGAATGGCCAGGAATTGTTCAGAGTGTTGGGTGCTGAATAAGTTCGTTTGTTTGGGCACACAAATGTCAATTTTTCTCTTGGGAGGTGTGGACAGAACTCCTGTGAAGAGAAAGTGCCTGAGCCGGTCAGTGTCACACACCCTGCGCATACCCTCCCCCACGGAGAACAGCCACAGCCTGGAAAAGCAGGGGGCGGGCTCCGATCCGGGAAGGTCGCACACGGGAGGGCGGGCGTGGCCCCAGGCGCAGGAGTGGGCAAGGCGGCGGTGGCACTGCGCTCACACCCTGCCCCTCCCACGCCAGGCTTTGGGGCCAGAGATTTATACTGACCCCCTCCGGGGCAGCCCCGCGCAGCCAAAGGCAAACAAGCCTCGCCTGTGTCCGGGAGCAGTTGTACTACAAGACATAGATCTGGGTACTTGCTTCGGAGGCCAACGAGAAGGACAGAGCCCCCTAGAAAGACAACTCAGAGTGAGTGGGCTGACTCCACTGCAGCCGCCTCCCTGCCCTGCGGTCAGGCTTGAGTCTGGGCAGGACCAGCCGCCCCTTGGAGCCCCTCGGTCCCACGTCTACCGTCACGACAAAGGCAGACTCCTCCACAGTGGACTGAGGGCTTCCTTCCATCGCGCAACACGCCCCACCCCGCCGCCCCCTTCCCCCACCCCACCCCCAGATTCCCACCCTCCCGCTCCCAGTATTCATGGTAGAAGTTGCGTGGCGGTCTAGTTCACTCTGGTACCCAGCCATACTCCTGGAAAAAACGAGCTGGGCAAAAGCGCAAACCCGGTCCCAAGACGTGCTCCCCTAGCTCAGCCGCGCGCGCCTGCCCGGATGCGGACACCCGAGCGCGTGCGGCGGTGCATTCGGCGTTTCCACTGTTTTCAGGATCAGAGCAGTGAGCCGCCACCTAGAAAATACATATCATGAGCAGAAAGAGACAACAGGCCAGCGGGGGACGTCAGGCCAGAAAAAAAAAAAAAAAAAGTCGGGGGTGGGATCGCGAAGGAGGTATTTGTGCGGGAGAGGCGCACGGGATCCAGCCGAGTTAGAACTTCCTTCTTCCCTCTCCCCTCCCCTTCGTTCTTCGGGCCTGCCTCCTGCCTCCAGCGCCCCCCCCCCCCACCTCTCTCTCTCTCTCTCTCTCTCTCTCTCTCTCTCTCTCTCTCTCTCTCTCTCTCCTTCTCTCTCTCTCTCTCTCTCTTACACACACACACACACACTCACTCTTGTATTTTGTGCTGTCGTAAAACCCACGTGTCCAGCCAGGAGGCTGCCAGAGCGTGGAGCCGAGCAGCCTGGACGCGGCGGCGGCCAAGCGCAGCAACCCACGGCGACTCCGTCCTGAGCCGGGTCCGCCCGCGCTCCCCAGCGCTTGGCTGCACAGCTCTCGCGCCCTCCGCGGGCCTCCGTAGCTGTCGCTCGGGCAGGCTCTGTAGGGCTCTCGCCTCTTGAGCGGCCCCAGGGAATGTAGCACACACAGGGCGCACGCTCCCGCAAGCCCCCTGGAGGCTCACGCACGCACGCACCGCCGGCGGCGCCGAGTTTTCAGGTAAGCCGAGGCTCGTGCGCCTGGGGCTACGGGTCGTGGGCCCCCGGGATAGGAGGCTGGAGGTAGGGCTGAAACTGACCCGCCTTCTGCCGCCGAGGCCAGCGCGGCTTGGGTGCTGCGCCACTCGGGCTGGGGTCTGCTCCGGGCACCGGCTGAGGGCGGGGGCTGTGCCTCGCAGCCCAGTTCCCAGGGGAAAGCGCCCTCGCGTCGGGCTTCGACAGTTGAGGGTGGGCGCTGGGCGCCTCGGGCTGCGCGGCCAGGCAGCGTGCACACAGTTCTCGCCGCGCCGCGGCTTCAGAGTAAACTTTGCGCCCCAGCGGAGTTGTAAGGAGGGAGCCGCCTCCCCGGCGGCCGCTGGCGAAGCCAAGGGCTCTGGCTCCAGCTGCAGGGTCGTGGCGGCTGTCCCGTCCGCCCTTCTCTCTCCAGGCCCTGGGCCCCGGCTCACGCGCACCCTCCTCTCTGCCCCCAGCGTGAGGCGTCGGACATGCTGAAGCCCGGAGACCCCGGCGGCTCGGCTTTTCTCAAAGTGGACCCAGCCTATCTGCAGCACTGGCAGCAACTCTTCCCGCACGGCGGCGGCGGCGGCGGCCCGCTTAAGGGTGGCAGCGCCACGGGTCCCCTGGGCGCGCCGCAACCTCTCCAGCCTCCGCCGCCGCCGCCGCCTCCGCCCCCTGAGCGCGCCGAACCTCCGCCGGACAGCCTGCGCCCGCGGCCCTCCTCGCTCTCCTCCGCTTCCTCCGCCTCGGCCGGCTCCTCCACCTCGGCCGCCTCCTCTTGCGCCGCCGCTGCGGCCGCCGCCGCGCTGGCGGGTCTCTCGGCCCTTCCCGTGGCACAACTACCGGTGTTCGCGCCTCTGGCCGCCGCCGCCGTCGCTGCAGAACCGCTGCCCTCCAAGGACCTGTGCCTCGGCGCCGCTTTGGGCCCGGGCCCCTCCAAGTGCGGCGGCGGCGGCGGGGAAGCCCGGGGCGCCCCGCGTTTCCGCTGCAGCGCAGAGGAGCTGGACTATTACCTGTACGGCCAGCAGCGCATGGAGATCATCCCGCTCAACCAGCACGCCAGCGACCCCAACAACCGTACGTAGCCACAGCCCGCGCGCTCGCCTGCGGCGCTGGCGCCGTCCAGGGCGGGCGCCCGTCGGGGAGGCGGGTGGGACGAGAGGGGCCCCGCGTGGTGGAGCGGGCCAGGCCTCGGGCCGCGCACCTCCCAGAGCCCCGGTGCAAAAGTGGCGTGCCGTAAGAGAAGGGAGAACGGATGGGGTGGCCGGGTGGCACCTCGGGGCTATCCGTCCCCTTCCCCTCGTCCTCTTCGCAGTCCCAGTTCTCTGGGACTCCAGTTGCTCGAGGGCCGGCGCTTTCAGATCCCCGTCCTTCCGCAGGACAGTGGCCCGGGCGGGTCGCCTACCTGCAGCACGCGATGGGGTCCCGAGAACGGGCTGACCAGGCCAAAGGGGGCGACAAGACAGGGGCTCAGAGTGTGTGAGGACGTGGAGTCCAGGGTTGTTTCTCCGTCTCTCTGCCTTGCTTCTGGCGTGAACCGCGTCGGCTTCTTTCGGGCTGCGGGGTTGTCTGGTGGAACGGCCGGGCACGGCCTGGCCTCTCGGGAGTAGCAGTTTGGGACGATACTGGGTCGGTTTCTCCCTGCAGGCAGGCAGTATTCTTAGGTCTACTATTTATTTAGAAAAGAAAAATGCCAGCTGCTTAGTAAGAAAAAACTTGTCGTCAGGGTAGGATCGTTCCCTGCGGATCCCACGTTCTCTTGAGCATTCCCGGAACCTGCAAACGTTGGCGTTCGTAGCCGCGGTTGATGGTTGACTTATTTTTAAAAACTGGGTGACAGTAATTTAGTATAAGAAGTGTACTCTCCTTGTCAGGGCTCATCTGGCTTCTGTTCCTATATTCGTCATTTCAAACGCTCATCACAAGTGCAGTTCCCTCTTGCGAGTTTTGAAGCAAGACTAAATGAAGACCAAGAATGTATATTGCTTATACCATCTTTTTTTAAAAAATAATCTTTAAAGTTATATTTTTGCACCTAATGTCTACGAAGTACTAAGTACTAAATATACTTACAGAGACCTCTGGAGAGAGCATTAAAGCAGGTTAAAGCAAGTCAGGCTGAAAGCAATACATGATTTGAAAGATCAAGTACGTATTACCATTTTCTTTTCTCTTATTCCTTCTTCTAGCTTCTGTGTGAGGTACGCTGATCATAAATGCTTATTCTTATTCTATTTTGAATAAGACTCTTCTTTCAGAATGTCTACCACTCCGTGAACTTTTTAATTCGTTGTGAAAGCAAAAACACTTTCTGGTTGTAGTTATTTGAAGGATTCCCAAAGTTCTTACTTCGATGAAAAAACGATGGGCCGTTAGCCTGGTGATAAAGGTGTACTAATCTGTTCTTAATCGTGGGAGATAATTACTTTAATGGAGATAATTATTACTAATAAAAAGAGCAGTTGTATTTACTTTTTTTCTTTCTGTAATCTGAAGGTAAAATACTGGTTTAAAATGTGGGTTTCCACTTGAATTTGTTCTGCAGTTAAGAAGGCGCTTGTATTACAGAGTTTTAGAAAATTTAAAAAATATATATCATCTTAATGGATTTCAAAAAATACTTATTTCCTACCGCGTTTCTTGAATGTGTTGCTTTCAAAGCAGTTCTTTAAAAATGTGAAATAAAAAGATGATGCTTGTTATTGCTAAGTATGAGTGTAGTCACTGTGCGCTGCGAGTGAGTGCTTCCTCAAGCTTAGAGTTTCTCTTCCAAATGAAATCAGTGCTGAAAAGACACTAAGAATGCACCCCAAACCCTTGGCTGTGTTGCGGTTCAATATATTTTCACCAGAGAAAAACCTAGACTAATCATGAAAAGAATTGGAATAGATCCCTAATTAAATATATGGCTGTTTGAATCAGTTTATAGTCTAGGTAACTTTTTTCCCCTGGCTAGAGGAAATGGAGTATGATTTATTTAAATTACTCTTACTGTGTTATTCTGATGTCTCCTTTTGATCAAAAGAATGGACTGCTTCAATATGGAAAGTGCGGGAGAAAAGACAGAAGGGAAAAGAGTTACATTTCTCGTTCCTCCCTAATTAAAGGGCAATTGAGAAAGAAAATAAAAAGCAGGACAGTATGGGTGATCGGGTCTCCTACTCTTTCAGGAACTTTTCTGTGCAAGCACAGGCACTCAATTTTAAACCATGGGGTGTGTTTTACAAAGATGAAGTGATTCAGCCTAATCTAACTAGGGACTCAGAAATAGTCAGAAATGCAAAGGGTGGAAAACTTTGTTTCCTTAGGCAGGGGAAGTTGCTAAGTTTGTTACTTGAAAGAAAGTAAAAAACAGAGCCCATCCCTCCCCTCCAACTCCCCTTTCCAGGTTATATGTGTCGGGTGGGTAAGAGGCAGGCAGAAGGGAAGGGCCTATTTATCATATATAGATTTCCCTAGTTTTCCATTTAGTCTTCTGCCATCTCTCTCTATAAGAACGGGGTGAATTGACCACTCAGCATGGCTTCATTTTGTTACTTGGTATTGAGTCATTTTCTCTTTTTCTTAGGCAAAGAAAGGGGCTTCTTTACTTCTCTGTTCTCTGTTTAAGAGTAACTTTTGCCTGGGATCAGCAACCCAGTAACATTTGTGAATCAGTAACAGTTTTACCTTGAAACTTTATTGGCATCTGTAGCAAATGCCATAATGAAGGGTCTTGTATCTCTCTTTCCAGCAAAAAAGATTTTAAAACAACAGAAACTATACATGCTAGCCTGAGTGAGCGGTTCCAGTGTACTTCTGGTAGCTGACTTCAAGTATTCAATTTATTCTATGATTGAAATACACTTTCCACTGAAGCTCTAAATGCTTAGCTGCCTCTTCTTTCATCTCTTTATAGCTGGGTGGGACAGTGTCTAATATAATTGGGGGGTGAGGCCCTTTCTTCCTCTTATATGACTGCCCTCATTTGCTGCTGGGTTGCCTGAAGCCATTGATTCCGTCAGGCTCGGTGGCAGTGGCCTCTTCTAGGGTTCTGGTGCCTTTTTGAGACCCTGTCAGTACTCTCAGAAGGTAGTGAGAGGTGGCCACAGGGCGCACCTGACTTTTGTGTTTGTACCAAGAAGGTAGAGCCAATTACCTTTTCATACCTTTTTGTGAAGCTGTTCTTCCCTAGGGTATCTGGCAGGGAGGCGGGAGCTAGGTCCTCCCCAAGTCTCAGCTGCTGAGAGTCGGGCCACTCAGCAACTTTTGCAGCTGGAGGTCTCTGTGTCCTCCCAGTTTAGGGGAGCCCTTCTGCACAGGGAACAGCGACTGCAGGTGCACAGGAGTATGAGTGGGGCCAAGGCTTTTCAGTTGGTAGTGCCACCCTTTCCAAGAATTTGGGGAGAGGAAATCTGGACCCAACCCTGGTGTGTCTGGTTGAGGGGTCAGGGAAAGAGAGAGAAGTGAGTGGGTATTTTCTGACTTTCTAATCTCTTCCTGCTTAGTTGGAAATGCAGGTCCTGTTTGGAAAGTTCCCGAGCCCCGTGACTCATCAGCGGGCTCTCCTGTCACCGAGGCACACTTGCTTCATTCCTCCCGACCGGCGACCAGTGTCCAGTGTCCGTGGCCAGGGAGCGACTTCGACTTCAGACATGGTCCCTCGTGGGTGGAAGGCTGGGCGTCAGCATGTGGGCTTTGTGTTGTTCTTGTTCTCTCTATTTGTGTGCAGGCCCAGCCCCATCCCATAACACACATGATTTAGTTATTTTACATCATTCGTTATCTAGCGCCCTGAAACTGAACATAGAGCCATATATTAGATTGAGGTTAGAAGAGGTGGCGACTGTTTATTTAAGGTGATAAAATGGTCCATCAGCAGTAATCTCCATCGATATGTGCCACTAGGAGATGAAGGATGAGGAGACAAGCCACAATTAATTGCCCTATGGTTTTGTAGGAGCGAGTGGAGCCAGCCCAGACCCGCTTCGATCTCCTCTCCCGCCTCCTATTCATCATCTCCACGTTATATATGGTGGCTTCGCAGGGGCAGGGCCAGCGAGGTTTATCTCCGCGCAATATTCTCTCACAGCACTTGGGCACTCCCCATTTAATTTATTAATACAGTCATCGAGAAACAAATAAAATACACATTTCCTCCCCCTTCTCTCTTTTCCTCCCCTTTTGTCTCTCCCGCTTGGTCCCAGGGTCCAGCCGGCAGCCGGGCTGAGCAGGGAAAACCCTGAGCCTCCGTGATTTGCCAGGAGATTTAAACTCGCCCAGAGAGGCCTCGAGAAGGTTCCGTGAGAGCTGGGCCTCCCGTGGGGGCCCGACCACAATCGGTTTCCTTTCCCGGTGGCGAGGCTCCACCGCCTAGCCTCCGGATCTGCTTCTAGGCCCTGTCCGAGGAGCCCAGAAGATCAGTGCCGGGTGGAAGACAGGCGTGGTGGGTGACGGGGCGCAGCTGGGGACCACGTCTGGCCTTGTACGAAAGCTCTTCGCTGGCAGAAAAGGGGCGAAGCAAATTGCAGAGGGCCTGCTTAGCCATCGCGCCCCATCTAGCCAGTCGCTCTGGCTGGGCTGGGGGCGAGTGCGGGCGGGAGCCCCGTTGGGGGCTGGGGAGTATGAACCCTGGTGCTGGAGTGTCCCAGATGCAGGGCTCGCCTGTCCTCTGCCCCATGGGCCAGCTCCCTTCCCCGCTGCTGCCCGGGCCTGGGTTGCGGTTGCCCGCGTCCGGAGCCCGCGCAGCGCTGCCAGCAGGCGGCACTCCTGGGGCAGCATCACCGGCCGGGATCAATGGGCGCTGCCTCCCCGGGCTTGACCTGCGGGACTGAGGGCCGTGACCTTGGCGGCGCTCGTGGAGGATTTATAGCTGGACGGTTACCGCTGCCAACGAGAGGAGGCAGGCTTTTCAGCTGCTCCTTGGTTCTCTTTCTGGATGGGTGCGAGCTGGCGAAGGCTGTTGGGGACCCAAGGCCTGGCGTGCATGCTGAGCGCTTACACGGGTCGCAGCTCCGTCTGTGCCCACACGCACTTGTCTGCCTCTCCAGACACCATAAAAAAAAAAAAAAATAGCCTTGAAACATTCTACATTTCACCTTTTTTTAGAGCGATAAATGAAAATACCAGAAAAAGAAAACCATAGCTTGTCCTGCCACCTTTACCTTAAAACAGAGCCATTTTCAATTACAAAAGTAGTACAAGCACTTGCCCAAACATTCCAACGATATAGAGAGGAAAGGAAGAGTGAAAGTCTCCTCTTCACTCCACCTGGCTGCGGGGTCTGCCGAAGTCAGCAGGTGACCAAGTCTATAATTTCATGACCCCTTCTTGCCTTACTCAGGGACCCATAAACAGGATTATTAACAGATCTCTTCCAAGAAGAGAAGGGACGGTGATCTCTTATGTTCCCTAATGCTGAAATGGCATTTCATAATATCTTGCTTGGAGAATATAACACTTTTCACAAAGAGAGAAAAACCTTTATGAATGGTAATTATGAACTTGTGCAAAACCCTGACTTTAATAGAAAGTTGGAATATTTATTTGCCTCTTTATGAATATAAATAGACGTGTATGTTTTGCTGGCTTGGAATACTATGTATAATATCTGTATTATATATAATACCTGTGTGTATGTACTTTGGACATCCAGCATACTGCTCCCTCAAATTTTTTCATGTAGGTGTTTATGGCTTGCTATCTAGAAAACACTCTGTTAGAATGCTTGTCTACTTGTGCCACATTTGTCAAACCCAAGTAATCAGTTTTAAACTTGTTTTAAACACCCTCAAGCTCCTTTGGGATTCCAGCACATAAGTCAGGAGCCACATGTGTTCAGTGGTAGAGGCACTGTGTAATAAAAACAATAACATTAGGATATAACATGTATTTTGATGTAATGGGTCAACTTTTCTAACAGAATATTTTGATGTAGCATGAAGTGGTTTATAAATTAAGGCGACTCATGTTGGATGGACTAATTAAAGTGGATTGACTTTGCCTACTTTGCTGTGGGCCTAACATGCACCTAGTCTCCTCAATATTGGGAGATCCTCACCTTTTTCACTATGCAAAATGCTACTATTAAGTTTTTCAACACCCTATGGAGACAAATGAAACTTTTAAGTTGAAGAGAGCTTTAGAGAACTTCTTAGAGAAAGTTCTATCCGTAGTGTTACCATGCATAACATATTGGGAATGTGCTTGCTGTCTGTGGGATGGTGGCTGAAGTTAGTACTTTTACTGCTTATATTATTACTGATGCAGTTGGTGTGATGTTCCGTGTTGTGGAGATGTTGGAACTTGACAGAATCTCTGGTATGGCCTGTTAGGGGAGTGAATACTAAATGTTTTTGCTTCTTACTCTTTGTTTCATTGAGCCAACCAGAAAGAGAAACTCAGTTAAACAAAAACCTGAGGCAATTTACTTTTGTGAACATATTGCCTTTTTCTTAGTGTCATTTGTTTTAAGCTATTTTTGCGAAGATGCTAAAAGGTCAACTCTGAAGTTGGGAACTAAAATTCAAACTTATGGACATTATCTATTTACTTTTTAATTCATCATCTTATTCTAACCCCAAACCTGAGAGAGGGAGGGAGGGTGGGAGGGAATGAATATCTTTGCAAAGCAATAATGCTGCAGCAATTTTTGTGCCTCCCAAATAGTGATTTAAGTGAAATATTTCAATTCTATTGACTGAATTATGAACTTAGATATAAAATTCTCCCAGCTCTCATCAATCAGTCTTCCTAAATTTCTAGCTTTGGAATCTTTGGGAGTCAGGCAAGCCTGACTGAATCTTGCTCCACCACTTTCTAATTTCTGGTCCATGGTCAAGTTACATTGCTCATGAAATCTCAATTGCCTCATCTGTAAAATGGGAATCCTGATACTTAGATAATGTGGTGATTGTTTGGATCAAGGTAGGTGCCTGGCGTATAGTTAGCATTTGGTAATTATGAATTTTTAAATTGTCTTTCTCTCCATTCTTCCCTCTTTGTATTGAAGTATTTATTTTCACAATTAGAAGTTTGAGAGAGTGTTTGAAATGTATATGTTCTAGAAGGGTTGACATGTGGATGAAGGTGGGAATACCTTCCACCCTTAGGGTCCAAAGCAGTGCCTGACACTGTTTTTATATTAGTTTGCGTTGCTGGAAGAGGGGGCTTTTGTGTGGTGGAGGTCCAGGGGCATGGACACTTCACTACCTGCAGAAACAGGCTGTTGCTTTTCACTTGAGGAACCCAGAGAAACCGCCAAGAAGCTGCAGCCAGAAGGTCCCTTCTTGGGAGTAGTAGCAGACTGGGAAGACAGAGGTGGTTGGAGCCCTTCTCTGAGCTAGGATGCTCAGTTCCGGGTGAAGGAAATGGCACAAGGAGGGGAGGGGTCGTTCACCATGCTGGGTTGAGATTAGTTGTTACTTCATCAGAAGTTCTCCTACAACTTACATTGTCACAACTTCCTTGTGCATTTCCTCTGTTTCAGCACAAAGAGGGCACACGATGGGTGGCCCACCAGGACTGGTTGGGACCAAGGCCTGGTCCAGGTGCTTGGAGACAGAGGACGACCCCCTCCCCCACATCCCAGTGCATCCACTGGTGCCCAACTCTGGCCATCACTGCCTGTTGAGACTGATAGATATCAGGCCCAGTGCCACAGGGCTCCGATGCCCCGGGGCACCGCCCAGGGAGGCTGGGCCAGGACGGCCAGGGCGAGCAGGCTAGCCGAGGCAGGTCTGCCTGCGTAGACACAGCGGCTCCGCCAGGCCCATTAATAACCCGGAGGGCGCTGAGATCCGACAGTGTAGTCGCTGCAAGCCCTGCTTCCAGCGGCTGCCTCGCCTCTTATCCCTGGAGTTGAGGGACATTGGGCGTCCCTAGCCTGGCCTGATGTGGGGCTGCCCTCGAATGCCACGCTGGCTGCTCTGGGGAACAGTGGAGAGAGAGAGAGAGAGAGAGAGAGAGAGAGAGAGAGAGAGAGAGAGCTTCATAACCGTTTGTCATGCAAGATGAGCGCAGTTAGCCTGGGCACCCACCATCTGGGCTGGAGTTGGGGCCCTCTCCATTGAACCGTTATCTCGATCATTAAAGACCCGTTACCCCATCGTTTCGTTTGCTCTCTGTTTCTTCTTGGCTCCCTTGCACGCAAGCAAAGACTCCCCTAACCCATCCCCACCTGGCTGGGGTACCCAGAGTGGGCGCTGCAGGGGCGTTGGCCCGGGACCCCCAGCTCTTCCTGGGTGGCTGGTATCTGGGGCTCCGGCTCTGCCCTCTGGCATGGACTGCCTCGTGCTGGGCACGGGCATGTGGGTCCAGCGAAGTGGCCATGACACTCCCAGACAGATAGGTCACTCACCTGCCCTAGTGATGATGCTTTAGATCTTTTCTGTAATTGTAAAAAGAGGAAAACCAACTATACCCTGGCGACCAATGTAAAATCTTTCCACTATTGACCCAGAGATGGGTTTTCTTTGTCGGGCTTTCTTAATGGCACAACGATAAACACCCTTTGAAACACCCGACAGAGAGAGAACCCGAGGGAATCTGGGAGAGGGATGGAGGGAAGTAGGGACAGAAGGACGGAGGGAGAGAGAGAGAGAGAGAGAGAGAGAGAGAGAGAGAGAGAGAGAGAGAGAGAGAGAAAGAGAGATACGGAGGAGAAGCTACCAGCGGTCCGTTTGTGAAGACATGGACCACGCTATCCACACCCAAATCAAAAGGCTTTTGGGGGTGCCCGGGGTCCTAACTCAGTAAGCAGGAGCTTGGGGTGTGGTGAATTACAAGGGAGGGCTTCTAGTGCACCTCTGGCCCTGCTCCCAGTGGCCTCGGGCCCCCTGGGGCGTCACCTCCTTTGCAGGTGGCTTATCTGAGTGGGGATGCTATTGTCTCAGGGATTACCCAAGGATGGGCCACCAGAGCAGCTGGGTTAACCCTCTGCCTTTCCTCCCTCCCGCGTGTCTCTGGCAGGTTGTGACATGTGCGCAGACAACCGCAACGGAGAGTGCCCCATGCACGGGCCGCTGCACTCGCTGCGCCGGCTTGTGGGCACCAGCAGCGCGACGGCTGCTGCGCCCCCACCGGAGCTGCCTGAGTGGCTGCGGGACCTGCCGCGGGAGGTGTGCCTGTGTACCAGCACTGTGCCAGGCCTGGCCTATGGCATCTGCGCCGCGCAGAGGATCCAGCAGGGCACCTGGATTGGGCCCTTCCAGGGTGTACTCCTGCCCCCCGAGAAGGTGCAGGCCGGCGCCGTGAGGAACACGCAGCATCTCTGGGAGGTAAGTCGACTGCCCACCCAGCCAGAGCTTTGCCTGCAGAGAGCCTGGCCCATGGAAGGTGACACCTTCGGGGAGAGCCTCCCTTGTTCCCTAGAGAGTAATAAGTGGAGAATAGATTTTTCTGGTCATACAGATGCCTGCTGTCTGCAGCACCTGCAGGAAGGAGGTCCAGAGCCTGGCCTGGCCTGGCCCAGCAGCAGCCCAGCCAGGAACACTGGGCCTACGGGTTTCTGAAGGTGGAATCGCTTTAATGAGTCTCTATTCCAGTTGGAAAGGACTTGATCTTTAATTTCCCAGGGTCTTAGGGAGAAAGAGAAACCAGCTGAAGAGGTGGAGCAGAAGAGGTTGGGAATTGGAGCTGTGAGCTAGGTGAACTTTGTGTCCCATTATAAACTCTTCCAATATGTTTGTTGTTGTTTGTTTGTTTGTTTTTGTACACTGGGCAAGAAGGAATAGAAACATAAATGAGAAAGAGAGTCAGGCTCATTTTGTCAGATAAAAACAATTTTGTTAACACTGGGCCTAAGAGACTGCACCGTGTTTCACAACTTTCAAAGTGCCTAAAGTAAGCAAATCATAGTTAAATGAATCAGAAATTGTAAATTCTGGTTCTTCTCTGACAAAGTTTAAAGATGCAGTCTTCAAGAAGAGAGCAAATCAAAACATGAGCACTTTGGAATAACCCAAGTGATGACAACACTTCAATGGCACAATCTTACCTGACGCTATTATTTAAAATTGACCTATTTGAAAAATATTAACCTGAGATTTGTCCCAGAGTTTCATGGTTGATTATTGAGGTCCATTACTGAAGACACAGACCCTTAGCCCATACATAATCCCCCCACTAATTAGCTTCCTCCAACTCATGGAGTTATTTATGAGATAGAAGATGCTAGAAGTCTTACCCTTCAGGACAATAGGTCAGTCTGACTGAGGCCAGGCAATAGCATGGAGTGGGAACAGCTAGAAAAGAAAGTTTCTGAAATGCCATCAGTCAAGTTGGCATAGTCCTTAGGGCTCCATTAATAGGGGTTATTTCTGCAGTAGCTTGCCCCTCACACTTGGCTTAGTGGCGTGTCAAGATGATCATTTTCACTATGAGCTGCCTCATATTCACTAACTAAAACTCACGAGACTCAACAATCCACTCATATTTTTTTCTGAGCACTCAATCTGGCCAGAACTACGTTAGGCCTTGGAGATACAGTGTTGTGTTGTGAAAAACAGATTCCGTCTCCAGAACCTTTCCATGACTGTTGGCAGTGGGGTGCTGAGGCCTGTGTCTGCAAAGCCTCCTTTGATGGTAGAGAAGCTGAGTGTGTGAGCTCATAGCCTAGCAGCCCAAGATGACCACCATGTGGTGGATATGGGTTATATACCCTATAAATGACCTGCTGATGCCCTGTTCCCAGGCTTCCAGGTTCACTCCTAAACTTTTGTCGGGAAACACTTAGACATTTTTAGTTTTTCAAAATAGGATTCTTGAATGAGGAAACATGATTGGGCCTATTGATTTTACCAAATAATGCTTAAAACACACACACACACACACACACATTTTTATAGGAAAACAGAGCAGGAAAAATTGGTCATAACGGCAAGTTTGAAGTTAGAGCTTTTGAATAGGAAAAAATGACAAGTGGGAAATAACTAAAGTGACTGGTTTTGAATTATTTCCTAGTTGTTTTTTTGTTTCTGACTAATTAGTTGTAACCTTCAGTGTGGTTTAAAGTTTATACAACATTTCTAGGCACTTTTCAGCATCCAGTGGTATTATTAGGAACTCTTGAATACCATATATTTAAAAATCTGCCAATACCTTTCTGAGGAAATCATAAAGCAGTTGTTCAATGGTACAGATTTGCTCTATTTGAAACCATTAAAACTGAACAATATTGCCCTCTGATGCCTCAGGGTTAGAGGGCCAGGGGACAAAGCCATAAAACATGAAAAAATTCTATAGTTTATTGTTAGTTTTTCTAAATGGTTTTGGATGATTGGGATGTTGGCTAGAGACCACTACACATATAGAGCATGTGATTTATATAAATGCTGGAAACTGTGGAGCTTATTTTTTATACCTATACTTGATGAAGTTAAAATTTTCTTGTATTATAGTAAAGAGACTGGGGAATTTATTTCATTTTTGTTGTTGTTGTTGATACTTCAGTAGATATGAAGTGAGTTTTGCCTGTTTGGGAATGCTGAGTGTGTTGTGATTGGTCCTGTATTATTAAATGAGTTGCTGGGTATATGCTTGAATGACCTATAGGTCCCTTCTCCTAATTCAGGACAGTCTATTTGTTTTTATCATCTGTAGGAACACTTGGAATAATATACGTTGAGGAAATTGAAGGGATATTAACATACAGCCACGCAAAATGATCAGTCTCCTGGGAGATCATGTAAAATGTGACTGATAAGGGCCAGGTAACTTAGTGCCAATGTCTATTTGTAAGATAAAACACCTAGTTTAATAGGTTTCAGATTTTTTATTACTACAGTTATGTTTAAGATGTAAAGTATAGTTTATTTTTAAGTATTATGATTTATTATTTTTATGAAACATGGCTATTTGAATAAGTTAAATTTATAACAGAAGGTTCTAAATGTTGGATTGTTCCTTAGATTTGTCTTTTTTTCTGAACCTAAATTCTACTGTGAAAAACTTTTAATCATTATTTTGTTTCTATTAGAAAGAATCAGTAATTGGAATACATTGTAGGTCTATAGGCAACTTTTGGCAATACTTATTTAATGACTCATGTAAAACTTATCCATTTTTAAAACATACTCCTTTAGATATCTTCCAGAATATCAGATTGACATAAAGCAGATCTTTAAAAAATTAAAAGCAGTTGAATCGTGACTATTTCATTTTAAAAATCAACTGTAATCGTTTCTCTTTCTCACATTTTTTCCAAGTCACTTGCTAATGAAGAAATGTCTTTATATTTAGAGTTCAATACTCAGGTCCTGTTGGATCTAACCAGGGTTACTTATCTTTATTTCAGTACAATAAATGGATTGCTAATCTTTTCCCGTCACTGTTTCCAAGTAGATGATGGATTTTTGTTTCAGTTTACAGTTCATTGTTTTTAGTATGGTTGTACTTTATTATACACATGCAGGCTCATTACAGAAAAAAATCAAATTCACCTTAGTTACTCCTTTTGTTTAAAAATTAAAAACTATTTTCTTTGTAGAAAAATGACTTTTTAATATTTAACATATATCAGCTATGGAGAGCTTCTTTGATTGGTTTGTAAGTATGCTATTGTCTTTTACTCATAGTTAATATTTTCTTTGTGTTTAATCCTGATTCTTAAAAATACAGCTATTTAAAGAAAGTTAAATATAATTTTATTATCCTCAATATGTTTTGACTCCCTGTTGTTAATGGGAAGCTCTAAGAGTTTTTTATTTTTCTTTCTTTCTTTCTTTCTTTTTTTTTTTAGCAATAAGCTATTTTTGTTGTTGTTGTTGTTAAGGAGATCAACAAGCTAAAATCCCAATTATCAACCTTTTGTGGGGGCCAATTTCTTTAAGAATCAAAATTTTAATATGTTTCACAAAAAATAAATTCAGATAGTTTGAAACAAAAACATTACAGGGTAGATTAAAAAATAATTTCCTTGCTTACATACATTTTATTTATTCAATCAAGAATTGGGTGCATGATATATTTCTAGCTCTCTGAACATAATGGGAAAAATCTTTCTGAATGTTTTGCCAAGAAAACACAGTCTTTCTCAGCAATTAGGTCTTGTTGATGAGAGTGAGATAATTTTATCCTAATGTGTTTTCTAATAAAGTAGTGAAAAGGCACATTTATTCCAACATTTATGAAAACATTATCTCAATTATTAATGTGTTCTTTTCCCTTGAGATAAATTAATCTAGTTGCACATGGTTTCCCCTTTCTGCTTAACATCAGAATTTAATATGACTGGACCTGAGGAATGTACATAGTGTATACTTAAAATTCTACTGGAGTAAAATACGGAAGTTTAAAATAAAGTTACAGTTTGAGATAGGCTAGAATTACTCAGGCCTTTCAACTCACAGTCTGATTTGACAAGAAACTGTAGCAACAATGACAAAATAAATTGTACTTATTGTCACCCTAGAAAAATTATTCTGCAAATTGAAATAATGTAGTGACTTGTTAGGATTATAGTCAAGGTACTAGAAAGGAATTTAATTTTACAGGACCTTTCTTCTCTTTGCTTGAGTAAATTTGAGTGTCTCATTTTCACTTGCACGATGTGGAAACTTTAATTATTTTTCTCAGAAAACCAAGGGGATAATATAATGTGGTTCTTTTTTGTGGTTTGATTTTGTGCCATAGTATTTTAGATTTAATAAGAATTTTGCCTTTAAGCAAATGGTCTATTTATTTTATCATTACCATTTAGCTCAAGTTAAAAAACATGATTGAAAACCAATATTAAAAATAAATTACACATTGCTAAATGTTTATATTTCATAACCTTTATAGGTAATTGGTACTAGAATGAAATGAATTGATTTTATATTTTAAATGTATTATGTATGTTTCTATAACTGGCCCAATTCCATTTATAGTACTGTACTCAATTTGTATATATTTAGATGTTGAAAACATCATTTAAAATTATTTTAAATTAAATTAAAATCACTAAAATTGTTTCAGTGATAGTGCTTTAACAATATACTCCATATTTTGCTTTATAGACTTTGGCTCATTCTGCCTTGATTCATCAAAGCACCGGGAGATAGAATTATGTGGCTGTCACAGTTTTAAAATATTGAAGTAAAAATTGTGTTTTTTAGTAATTTATCATTTAATGTACAAGACTGATTGCCAGTTTGGTTTTGAATATGTCAATTTCATGAAATTAAAATAATTTCTTTTTTTAACTAAACCATAGTAATGTTACTATTATGTTTTAAATTATGCAGGGTAACAGCTGGTGTAGCTCTTTGGCTTTGCCTCATTTGATTTGAAGATGTCTTTTATAGTGGTGCCCATTTGATAAAGTGTGAACATTTTGTAGTTTTACATAAATTGTAAAACCATCTGCTGCCTCTTGGAATGGTTTCCAGCATTGTGTTAAAAATCAAAACAGTATTTAAAGTTGGCTTTGAAAAGGTTCATTTAAAGTCCTGGTCCTTTTGGCTTATGCATCTCCCTGCACAGTGCCACCTTGGTTTTCTAAGTCCAAAACTGACTCTGCTTTAAAAAAAAAAAAATTATAATAGCCGTTTGGAAATGGCTCATGTCAGTGAGGTTTAATCCAAATATGCATGTGACCCTGCAGTGCTTTAGTAGCAAATAACTTTATAAAGAGTGATATGTTTTGTATCTGCAAGATTATTTTTCTCATTAGTTAGTTCAGTTTCTCTATTGTTTACAGATTTCTTCTATTGATACTATTTAACCATGTTAAAAAAATAATTCAAAGTATTTCATAACTGCATATTTTTTTACATCATATAATTTTTCCTTCTTTTTAATTTTTTTATTTTTATACTGACTTAAAAGTGGTGTAGGGAAATTCAAATCAGAATCTCAGAGAGGTTCCTGGACAGATGAAATCCCCTTACACCCAGTTAGTACACGGCAGCAAGTGATCTGATGAAAATGTGATTACAGTAACACTGGGCCTGAGAAACCTGCAGGTCAGCCTTTTTATTTCACCGTGTCTATTAAGGCAGTTTTAATTATTTGAGTAAATCTAATGTATTACCCAGAAATCACTTATAGTTGTAGCATAATATTATGGGTTTTAAAAATTGAATATAAAAACTGTATTATTTAGCTGAGGAATCTTGTCTACAGTATCAAAATCCTCTTTGCTCAGAGGATGGATGTGATACATTCGTCGTGTGGAAAAAACGTTTTGCTGTTTTAAAGCATGTCGTGCGTAAAACCACTTTGAGAGTGCCTTGCTTTCTCTCTTTCTTTTTTAGAATCGTATATACTCCAGAATTTCATGAGTTCAGACATTCCTTGTGTATTTACACAAGAAATACAGACTCTGGTATAACTACTTAGCATAAAAGCCAGAGCAGAATATACTTTTCCTTGTAAGCATTTGCCACCTCACTCAGATAAGTTACAGAATTCCATTATCCAAATTGTTACACATGTGTGACAGAGGTTGACCTTTCGTCATGTCAATCCTTTTTGTGTAGGCCCCAGGCTCCAGCCTAATGGCTCAAACCCTGATTTACTCACTGTAATAAGGGCAGGAGGTCGAGCAATTGTCAGGCTGCCTGTTCGTACTCTTCTTGGAGCCTGGTTGAAGGCTGTTAACACAAAGCTTTTCAAAGTGAATTTACAACCAGCACCACTGACAGAGGCCAATCAGTGCACCATAAATGTCAGGTTAGTGAGATTGAGCAGTAAGTAAAGTACTGACAGCACACTATTGGCTGGAATCAATTGGCCAAGGTTTAACTGAGAAGAGCAATCTATGTGTGGCTGGCTTAGGGAAAGAGCTAAGTGTGCAGCCTCAGTTTCCATGTGGAGTCCTGTTAGTGGAACCATAAGGGTTGGGAAGTCACCCATTTGCCTCAGTACATCCAGGATTATCCGTGTTGATGTACTTCATGATCTGGGAGTTGAGAGTGGTTGAGCTGTCTGACTCTAAAGGCTTAGGGGGTTAAAAAATGGCCCTGCATGACACAGAAAGAAAGGAAAGAAAAACTATTACAGTATGGGCTTGCCAAAACTGGGGACACATCCAGTGCATTACAATTCAGTGAAAGGTCATTTGTTCAAATTTCAAAACTGAAATAGGAATTTGCATGAAGTCACAGGTGCGAATAAACCCATTGTTAGGCTCTTCTTAAGGCACAGCAGTGTGAAACTTTCATGGAAATCACTAATGAGTGATTATGAGTTGAGGGTCTGCCTATCCATGAGATGTGGTTTCACAAGATGAAATGTTTTTATCATTTTGTGTAATGACAGCCTGGACAACAATTCATTTATGTCTGAAGGCATCAGCATTAAAATGGAAGAATCCATTAAGAGGCTGTATGCAAGGATTTATAAATTAGGCAATTTCCTTGATTATTGCAATCATTTACAAAATTGATCGTTCCAGTGTGGTATAGACAGATTTCAGCAATGATCATTGACAACAAGCACATTCTTTGATATCTACAGCTAGTGGACACTAAACCAGGTCACTATTCCTCATGACCCCTGCTGTGCTTGGCCTCAAGGTCAGCAGACTTTTATAATTATGATGTTTCATTTGTCTTCAGAGGAGACCCACCTAGGCTGTGAGGGTACGTACAGGTTGTCCTAAAGGTTGTAGCATTGTTTTTATATTTTTATCTTAATTTTGGAGGAAGGTATTGATGATCCTGATATGCTTCAGCTTAGTAGCATGAATTTTGAGATGATGCCAAGTTAAGAGGAAATAATTTTTGCATATTGAAGCTGTAAATATTTGTTTGACTGAACATCTAAAAGTCAATAATGTATTTTATTTTGGTCTTTAGAGTTCTAATTATCTAACAGATATATCTTAGCACTTTAGGTCAATTAATTCTGGAAGCCACAATAAAAACATTGTTACAAGTGTGAAATGCTGCAAATTTTTCTACACAAGAATAAACACAACAAGTTCACTTGGTGCTTAATCACTAACCACAAACCACAAAGTTGCCTTTATTCCTGAAATATAGGAATAAATGCCAACTGTGTTTGCAGAGCTGTATCCAGTGAAAGGCTAGCCATACAGTTTATGCTTAGGACAAAATAACTGACTTCAGACATGTATTTTTAATCATTTTGTTTTTAATCATATTTTCTCTTTTTGGAGCTCTCACACAAACTGGAGCTTGAAAATAACAACATGTCAGAAAACTGTTTAACACTGTTGGGAAGACCAAAAAATTTTAGTTTGTCCTGATTTGCACATACAACTGTAATAATTAGATCTCAAGGTAGTTCTTTGGTAAACATGGAAATGTTATGTTTTAGGAAATTCTATGGCTTAGTGGCACCTTGCCTTTTCATTTGGCTTTGGTTACATATTAAGTCAGAAGTTCATTTTCATTTTTAATTAGTTGTAAAAATCATTGCTTAAAAATTCAGCTGTAAGGCAGTATTTTCACTTGTCTTGATCTCTCCTCATTTTTATTTAAAAATTTTCAGAGTATTTCTGGTTTCTGTTAAGACTCAAGAGCCATGTGACTAGATCTTTCCTGGGTGAACTGTGAATGAGGCATGCAGCATTATAAATGTTTTTGCCAGTATTCATGCACATTTATTTAATAAACCAAAGTTTATTGCATGCAATTGTGAAATAACGATATGGGATTAATCCCATTTTATTGAAATGAACAGTGTTTTTCACTCTCTGTGATCTTTTTAAGTTAAAGCTGTCTCAGATAATGAAGTGTCTTCTGTAGAAACATTCAGTGTAATCTAATTTAGTAGAAACTTCTTAAGTGCTTTTTAATTGTAATCAAATTAAATGTAATCAAATCATGTTTTCAATGTCTTCTAAAGCAACAAGACCTAAGTGTTGTTAGTACACTTGGGAATATTAATGTTTATCACAGAAATAACAATACTAAATTCTAAGATGTTCATTCAAACTCTGAAATGATAGATAGCACATACATTTTAGGATAGAGTACAGTGCTTTCATAACCTTCTGTGTTTGTCCCAAACTAATATTAAAATGTATTTGTGATTAAAAAAAAAAAAGTACAAATAGTTCCTGGGGTAGAGAGTTCTGAAACATTGGGCTACTGAGGAAAGCACTTAATTTCAATTTATTGCAATTAATTGCAATTTAAAATTTGACCTGGACAATCAACAAAGTGGAAAGTCTAATTATTAAGCTTTAAAGTGGCAGAAATGAAATTTTCTATTAAAAATAATGCACATAAGAAAGTCAAACTAGGGGAAGCCGGGATGGCTCAGTGGGTTAAGCGCTCACTTTGCAGCACCGGGCACCCAGGATCGAATCCCGGCCCCAGCCTGTGCGGACCCATGTGCTGAACTGGGGAGTGCCCCCAGTTCAGTTCTCTCTCTGTCTCTGTATCTCTCTCTCTCTCTCTCTCTCTGTCAAAAAAAAAGAAGAAAGTCAAACTATATAAAAGTATAAAACAGAGTTAACTGTTGTTGATGATTTTTATAAAGGCCTTTAAAGAGATGATTAATATAAGACACACATATTTCATTGAATCATAGTTCTGGTAAAAGATACTTGTACTATCTCCTTGGTACTGCAAAACACATGTTTAAAGTACAACCAGTGGCACTTTTCATAGGCTCTCCTGCAAAGTTTAAATTTGGCTTAACCATGAATAGACTGATTTTGTGTCTAGTCCTGCCTCCCTTCTTTGTATCTTTCCTGGTGGGAGATTTTATTAACAATCTGTAGAGCCTACTGATATTATAGAAACATTTCTACCAATAGTTTTCATATGTTTTATGGCTAAGGTGACCAGATGTCCCGCTTTTGGCGGGACAGTCCCGATTTTTAACAATTTGTCCCATGTCCCGTGGCATTTTTAAAAAGTCCCAATTTTGGAAAGAATGCATGACAAGCTAGGGAACGGCGGGAGATAGATCAAATTTTTAATCAAGAACCCCCTGCCCCCCGGTCAATGGTGTCCCACTTTACCAATGTTAAAATCTGGTCACCTTATTTATGGCACATGTCTCATAAGACCAGAGCCTTTCTAGGGTCTACAGAGAGATTTTAATGGTCCTTAGAGAAGGAGAATATTTCTGTTTTCCTTTCTACACATGGAGGTGTTAGCAAAAAATGATCAAATCTCTTTGAAATTCTTTTCTGTTTTAATGTTTTGTTTATTTGTTTCTTGAGAGAAGATGAGAGAGACAGAAAGAATGGGGTAGGCCCCAGAGCAGTCTCCATAGTTGTACATCATCAGTTTTGACATAGTTTCATTCCACACAGGTGGATGTGGGGCTGAGTGGGGCAGGAACTGAACTGGAGGCCTCCCACATAGGAGGCAGAACCACGGTTCAGCATGTGGGTTTTGAACGGGCCTGGGCTGGGATTTGATCCCCGGACCTTGTTGTTGCTAGGCAAGTGCTCAACCTGTTGAGCTGTCCCAGCATCCCTGAAATGCTTTACTTTTTTTTTAAAGATTAAGTTTTATTGTTTTTTGACAGAGAGAGACAGAGAGAAGGGGGAGGACCCAGAGTAGTCTCCATAGTTGACAGCATTAGTTTTCCATATAGTTTCACTCCACAGGTGGGCGCAGGGCTGTACAGGGCAGGAACTGGGCCGGGAGCCTCCTGCATTGGCACCAGCAAGAACTGAACTGGGGGCACACCTCAGTTCAGCATATGGGTCCACCTGGGCCGGGGCCAGGGCCAGGATTCGATCCTCGGTCCCCAGGGCTGGAAAGCGAGCGCTTAACCCACTGAGCCATCCCATGAAATGCTTTTCTAAATAGGAAAACTAATTTACTTGGCTTTGTGTGAGACTTCAGTGAAACTTTTGTACTTCTGTTTTTCCATGTGTAAAAGAGTCATACTGGACTATTATGGTAATTAAAGAGACAATATTTATGACTTTTGCATAACAAAAGAGACTTTCCCCGTTTCAATTGGAATTTTAATAGTGATTTTTAAGTCTCATGGGCTTTGCTCATAGTTATAGAGAATCTCATTATTTGTCTGTTAAAACAAAATATTATACACAGTATAGTGACACACAGTTTGGATTTAATTACTACAAAATCAGACTTAATATTTAAATGCAAATTCATTTAGCACTGCTTATAAGTAAGAAAAAATTATGTATTAAAGGGATACCATACAACATGGTTGTAAAAATATTAGATGGCTTTAATTTCTTAAACTATATTTCTAATGGAGGGCAACAAGGGGAGCTATGGCACATAAAAACATTTCCTAGATGTACATGATCTCAGTAAGTGAAAATACTCTTAATCCTCACAACAGAGAACTGACTGACAGTATGAAAATGTGAGGGGAGGGACTTCATAACATTAGAGAAAAATTAGAAGGAGCTCAAATCAGGAGCAATTCATTAGGATTGACACTGGATATTGAATTCTGAATAGAAAAACATCTCAATGCCTAGCATATTGTAGCTTGCCAATAAACATTAAATGACAACAAATATACATAATGGTACATTTGCCACTTTCCATAAAAAGGTGTAGCTTCTGATGCACATCATATGAATTATGAATTGTGTCAGTGTTGACACCATGAAAAGCAAGACCAAGAGAGTTTGCAGTTAGAAAAATTTAGATGAAAAAATAAACACAAATACCAAAGCATGCATAAAGAAAAGTTTAGACTAAAAATCAATATTTTTCCCAATATATGTTTCATATTAGTTATCATGTTAGTAATCATTTCTACTATGGTATATGAAACTTTTACTTAGATGGTAACATGAGTAGGGGTGGTATTCAGAATATTTGATAAACAATTCAGCCTAGACCCTGTCCCACAGAGCTGGATGCCTGCAGTCATATCTGTGCTCCACGGGCAACATATCAGCTCTGAATCGAGGACGGCTAGTTGAGCTTCAGCAAAGCTATTAAGTAATTAAATAATAAGAATCATAATCTACACTGAGTAGAAAGTTTCAGTTTTGAGAAATGAAAAAGTTCTGGAGATGGGTTGCACAACAATGTGAGTATACTTAACACTGTTAAACCATACACTTCAAAGGAGTTAAAATGGTAAATTTTATATTATGTGTATTATATCACAATTAAAAAAAAAGAATACTAATTTATATAATCAGTGATTGTCTTTCTCTAGCTCAGTAATTCTTCAGCTCTTTTAACATACAGATGCAGGGAGCTGAACAAAATTTAGCCTGGGGACCTGCCCCTAAAAGATTCTGATTCGTCCTGCACTAGGATGGACTATGAATCTATTTTCTTAACAAATGTCCCCCATGGTCCTGGGACTAACTTTAAGAAACAGATGCCAGTTTTTCCCTTTCTGTTTCTCTTTCTTGTTTCTATGGTTGGGTTGTTGGCTTCCTTTTCTGCTTCATCCCTTGTCTGGCTACTCTTGAGCTCAGCTGGCCTTTCTTCTGTATCACTTCCACACCTGGTCTAGTTTTGTTCCTATGTTAATTCTAGTCTCAAGCATGCTTTCATTCCTGCTACACCTTGTCTACTCTTTGCCCATTTTTAATCTCTTCCCTTACTACTCCCTTTCTGGATAGAGATAGAGATAGATGATAGATGATAGATAGACAGACAGACAGACAGACAGACATAGATAGGTTAAAGAACTACTGACAGCAAAATTGACTTCCATCATTTTCATCTGTTCTGTGTTTTGGAAGTTTACCTGGCCAGGCATAAGGAAGCAGCCAAAAAGTCAGAAACGTTTACACTGCATGTATACTACAGTGTATAATCAGCCCCTGAGTAATCAAGGTGTGCTTTAGGAGGAGGTGGTCTGTGACTGGAGGGCAATTGGTGGCCTTCACAGGGTCTGAGTTCCAGCTCTCACTGGGTCTCAACTATGTCTACAAGCAGACGCCTCAGCTCCCTTAAGCATTGCTGCATCCGACAGCACAAGTCCTCTCCGTTTCTCCTGGCAGCCCCTTCTGTGCAGTCCTATATCATAGAGAGAGGCCATATGCTCCTTGCATGACATTTGCAATTTGCAGTCTATACATTTTCCATATGCCAACTTTATTTGCAAATTTGTTGATCTTTTTCTGTCTTCCTCCTGGGCTCCCTATTTCTGCTGTTGACAGAGGTAATCTGTGAGCACGCAGCCTGTTTTCTGATCTTACCTTCTCACACTCAGCTTACCTGTTCTTACAGTTTCAATTGCTTCCTGGAAGGAAGGGCTCTCGGACTCCATTTCTTGCACTGATCTCTGTTGGGTATCTTTTGAATATCCTGATGTTATTTCAAATTGTGTTCACTGATTGCTCTCACCCCACATGTCCTCAAATAGCCATCTCTTTATTAACAGTGCTCGCAGAGTCCTTCTTGGCCCATAAAAAGCACTTAATAAACATAGTCAATCTGATAGCAGTAATAAGAGCACACAGTTCAGCTGAGACTATGTGCCAGGTATTCTGCTGAGAGCTTTATAGAGGTTAATTTTAATTCATCTTCAGAAAAACCCAATGAGGTAAAGACTACTATTGTCATTTTTCAGGTGAAGAAACTTTGCAGATGAAAGCACAGAGAAGTTAAGTAACTTGCCCAAGGATGTATGTAGTAAAGGTAGGATTTCCACAGAGGTGTTGGGGGTTGTAGACTTCTTGCTGTTAAGCAGTCTGTTGCTATGCTGTCTGCCCTCTCCCACTATCACATGGGAACTCCCATAATGCTAGGGTCCCCCAGTCTCTGCCACAGACTTCTCCACGCGTTAGACCCTGGCCTCTAGACCTGGATATGAGTGCTCCCTCCTTTGGGTGGGATGGGAGTGGGGGGCACTGCTTTGTTTTCTCAGACACGGTTCAGCCAGAGCTTCACAGAGGCTCAGAGCTCAGGCTCCTGACATAATTAGTCCACCCTATGTTCTGGAACTGTGGGCTCCATATTTATTATTCCAGAAATTTAAACTCCTCAGCATTCAAAGAACCACATTTAATGACAAACTACTGTACGTGAGGCAACATGGAGGTCACCAAGCTGTGCAAGACCATTTCTGTCCTCAAGAACTGTAAATTAGTAGGATCATGAGTAATTCCAGTTGGAGACAGTGTGCAAAAGTGTTTTTTGTGGTACGTACGAAGAAGAGGTGACTTCTTGCTGGGAAGATGGGAGAAGGAGGCGGAATTCGATCTGTGGACGTAAATGGTTGATACTGTGAGTCAGGGATTGGGAGGAAAGTCAGGGATCTGAAGATCAGCCTTTCATCAGTGGAGTCCCACAGTCCTTGCAAGTTTTAGGCCTGTTTGCTCCTTCACTTGAAGTGAGCTGCTGCCTGCTCTCTACCTAGGTCTTGCTCATTTCCCCTGTGTTATTTAGCCCAAGCTCTTTCTTCACCCAGAAGGGGCTCCTTTCTAATTCTGGTCCATCTATCTTTTCCTGTTTTAGAGTCACGCCTCCCAAGAATTTACTTTGGACTAATCCCAGGTTTCCACCACCCTTTTCACATAGTCCTTCCTTCAACCACCTCCTCAACAATTGTGGATGTTTTGCTTTATTAACTCATATTGCAGCCTCAGTTAGTTTGGTAAGCTCATATTTGGAACATATGTAAACCCAAAACATTATTTATTATTTATCAACAGTTTAACTTTAGTGGGTGTCCTGTATTTTTATTTACTAAATTTGCCCATCCTATTAAGGAAGCAATTGAAGAGAGACCTGATGGAAAAAGGAACGCACCTGTGACTGTCAGGGAGGTCAGTGTGTGCGAAGCCCAGGGAATTCAGAAGAACGTGGTGAGATCAGAATTAGCTGAGGTCAGATGAATTAGACTTATGGGAAAGACTGCATTATTTGGAGTGAAGTAGATCATGAGCGAGGAGTAGCACAAACTGATCACAGTCCATGGTGGGGCAAGGGTGGCTGCTGTAGGAAGAACTCAGAGAACAGGATGTGCTGGAGAAATGAATTAGGAGTTGTGAGCCTACAGCTGTTATTCAAATCCATAGGACTACTTAAGGTCAGCTGGGGTGTTTGGGTAGGCAGAGCTTTGACTAGAGGAAGGCTAACATGTCTCCAGTTCTATAAATCTTTGTGAATTGGATCTGTAGGTAGAATATGAATTAAGGACTGTGTAGTTAGGCACGGTTTGGAGGCCTCATCTCATTTCCCTTCTCTGCTGGTAATGGGAAAAAAGTCCTCACTGTTGCCTGTATGGTTGGCATGACAGTGAGGCAGTATCATGTTGTCACTCCTAAATGTGTTGGAATATGTGACCCATGAGGCCTTTATATGTTCCAGTTGAGGTCTATACCAGAATCGTCCCCAGAAAAGTAGGATGCTTAATCTGATTCAACATATGAATAAATCTTCTGAAAATCTCATTTATCTCCTCTACTCAGAGTCCGGCATCTCATATGCTCTCTTGCATTTTTCACAGTGCTTCTTTTGAAGTCTTTAAGTTCTTAAGATTACAGATGAAAAACATATTTATGAGAGGGAATTTGGAAAATGCAGAAAAATGTTTTAAAAAGAAAAGAAAATGAGCTATAATTAATATGGTGTGATTCTTATTGCAGTTAGTATTTTTTTTTAATATTTGTATATAGGTGAAAACCGGCTGTTTGCCTCATAAAATTATAAACATTTCTCCCATATTGAAAATTCTTTGAGTATATAGCTAATAAAATTCATTGGCTATACTATAAAAAATGTATTGGCTATATATACTCTTTTTTTTTTTTTAAGATTTATTTTATTGTTTGAGAGAAGGTGAGAGAGAGTGTGGAGGTGGGGGTGGGGCCCAGAGCAGTCTCCACTGTTTACATGTCATTAATTGTGACAGTTTCATTCTGCACAGGTTGATGTGGGGCCGTGCGTGGTGGGATCTGAACCAGGGGCCTCCTACATGGGAGGTGAGAACCTTCTCTGTTATCCCTGTGGATACCAGATGTGGCACAGTTCAGCAGATGGGTTTGCATGAGCTGGGGCCAGGATTTGATCCCCAGACCTCGCAGTTGCAAGGCAAGCATTTAATCTGCTGAGCCATCCTGGCATCCCCTGGTGATGCACACTCTTAATATGGCTGAAACCAATTGAACATTTGTGTAAATCCCCTTTCCTCCTCCTTCCCTCCCTCCCTCTCTTTTTACTTAGAAAATAATACTAATCATTTGACATTCTGAGTGTATTGGATCGTGCTTGCAAAAATACCTGTAGGAAAAAACATATACAGAGAAAATCCCTTTATACTAACAACAGTAATACTAAAAAGAACAGCAAACATTTGTCCATCACTTTCTCATTTGTAAGAGATTTCACAACCAGCTCACTGATTTTGCTGCTGCGGCCTCTCCAAGGCCGGAGGCGCTTTGTCTCTCCTGGTGCCAGTGAGATGGGGAGGCTGGGCCGGGAGGCTGCCTGCTCTTCCTCAGAAGGCCCGGAGCTGGCTCTTTTGACCTGTATGCTCCAGGGGAGCCTTCCATCTGTCCAAATGTTAGCCTGGAACTAAACGCCTCCACACAGTGATGAAATCCCTAACAAATGTAGTGACAACACCGAACATAAGGCCTTAATTTTTTTCCAATTGCTTGCATTTACAGTTAATTCAATTTGAATTAAAAGTCACCTCCATGTGAGTGACTCATCCACTCATTATTATGAGCTTTGTTTTTGCAAATGTACAAAACAGAGAGAAGTTAGTTTGCAAACTGCACATAGCCAAGGTAATATTGAATTGGTTTCGAACTGAGAAAGTTGCTTCACATCCTTGCACATCTTGTATTCCAGGTCTGGAGTTGTACCAAAAAAGAAAACAAACCAAATATCTTTTGAAAGCATATTTGGACCACTGTCCACAGTGGCTATTGGAGGGGGTAAATATGCAAATCAAACTTAATTATGTAGCAAAGTGGAAAAAATATATATATTTTTTTATTCCAGGACATTTTGTTTCAGGCCAGCTGTAACCCTTTTCCAAGTGCAGACCTGTCCGGATCTAGAAGGGCAGATAGATTAGGCCTTGTAAAGGTTGTGATAAAAGTGAGAAAATGGTTTCAAAAGCAAATGACTTTCACACTGGATAAAAGAATAGAGAGAAACAGTAAGGAAATGTCCAGAAAACAACCATCTAAATAGATAATTGTTGAAATATTTGGATAATTTTGAGAATAAATGCAGGCTAACATTTTTGGACAGTGAAATCAGCTTTTCATAATAACTCTGTCTCCCAGCCAGTAATTTCCTTGTTCTCCCTAATTTACTTCACTTCTCTGGAGCTGGCAAATTCCTGTGTTTTGTACCTCAAACGAACTGGCTTCCCAGCTACCATGTTCCGTGGTGAGACTCTTTTTTTACCCCCAGCTGTTAGATGCAACTGGGTCTCACCACCCAGCCATGGAGCTTGGGAGCCCCAACAGGGCTTTGGTCTTTCTAATTACCGTATTTTTTGCTCCATAAGACGCACTTTTTCCCCCCCAAAAAGTGGAGGGAAAAGTGTGTGCGTCTTATGGAGCGAATACTGCAAAGAAGAGTGCACGTTGGGGACCTTAATGATGCCGTGGGGAAGCCTGCAGCCAGATCAGAAAGCAGGGACTGCATGGAAGGAGAGTGGGTCCAGGCAGGTCAGGTGTGTCTTATGGAGTGAAAAATATGGTACTTTTCTCGAGAGACCTCCAAGGATGCCCAACATCCCTACAGTTGATTTAATTTTGGACACAGGTCCAGAGTAACTCTAGAGCTATGTAACTTTTAACAGTCTTAGGACTCCTGCTAAGGAGGTGAGGACTGGGAGAGAACACTAAACATACTCAGGCAGTCTCTGCTGGGGGAAACCTATGGCTTAATGTGGTCATAGCCAAGGTTGGGTTACTCTAGAAGGGCATGGGTCATTTGAGGTATCTTTGGGTTTTGGCATTTTTTCCCTGGCCAAGCAAGAGGAGCAGCAGTGACCTCTACATCTGAAAGCTCTGTTTAGTGGCCTGGCACAATGGAAATTTTCATGCTTTTAACTTTGAATGGGAGCAAGTTTGTGTCTGGGAAGTTTAAAATAGGTGCTTTAGGGGACACATGAGAAAGGATTAGATAACCAGTAGGAAATAAAGTGGGTTTCATTTTGGTGTTCCATCACCTTTCCTGTTCGGCTAGAGTAATTGATGGATTTTTCTC
Source organism: Craseonycteris thonglongyai (assembly GCA_004027555.1). NCBI lineage: Eukaryota > Metazoa > Chordata > Mammalia > Chiroptera > Craseonycteridae > Craseonycteris > Craseonycteris thonglongyai. The sequence goes on along the minus strand of PVKE010010138.1, from coordinate 9,698 downwards.
AGTCACCTTGCTAATATAAGATCGCTAGTGAAAGAAGTTCTATTTAAATATTGCTGAAGTTGTCAGAGCAAGGAGTTTCATTCAAAGCAGTTGGATAGTGTGTTTCGTAGGAATGAATGTAAAGTACTAGCAGCATTTGCTTTGCGTGCATGGTGACTATCAAACTGAGACCTGGACCAGAAATCGTGGAGATGTGTGATGTATTAACAGAGGCAGTCCCAATTCTGGAGGCGTTCCCAGTATGACTGGGGAGAGCACTCATGCAATCATTCAACATGTATTTGATAAGCTTCTCCAGTGTGCCAAGCACTAAACAGGGTCATTGAAGAATAGTGTTGTGTTAGAAAGACATAGTCTGTGCCTGGGAGGAGCTTAGAGTTGATAACAGGGTGTCCAACCTTTTAGTTCCCCTGGGCCACATTGGAAGAAGAATTGTCTTGGGCCACACATAAAATGTACTAACAATAGCTGATGAGCTGGAAAAAAAAAATCTCAAAAAATTCTTATAATACTTTAAGAAAGTTTATGAATTTGTGTTGGGCTGCATTCAAAGCCATCTTGGGCCACTTGTGGCCCATGGGCCAAGGATTGGACAAGCTTAATCTATAAGGAAGATATCAAATATCTGAGAAAGATGTTTTAATGAAACTAATAAGGTACAGTGAGTAGGATAGAGCACATGATTTTGCCAATCTGAAAGGATAACTGAAAAGTGAATGATAGCTTGATCAGATGTCCCATTTTACACAGGACAGAAAACAGTGGTCCTCTCCTGTTTCAAATGGTATGCATGGTTAGCCTACTGACACCTTGAATTTAACCCAGTGAGACTAGGCCGCCCATATGTACCATTTAAAACAGGACAGTACCATTGTTTTCTATCTTGTTTAAAACAGGACATCTGGTCAACCTAGTGAATGAAGGCCAGTGGGTAGGAGAGTCATCTAAAACCTCTAGAAGTGGGTTTGCACTCAAGTTTTTCAGGGATGAGTGTACATGGAATAGTAACCAATAGGAGAGATGAAATTTAAGATAGGAAGAATAGCAAATGCAAAAGCCCAAAAGAGGTGCAAGCAAGTCATTTTTATTTAAAAGGCTGATGTAGTCCATGGCTTGCTCTCAGTGGAGTGATAGTAAGAAGTGAGGCTGAAGAACCAGGAGAGCATATCAGTGAGCTTCTTGAAAACTGATTAGGGAGTTGAGAGTTGAGGTGTAAATAGGAGCCCACAACATAGTCTTTAGGTGGGTGACTTGAGAAGGACTGATTGCAGATGAAGAGGACATGGGTTTGACTCCACATAATATTAATATTTCAACTGAATTTGAGTCAACAGTTAATATTTCAACTACAGATAATAGGAGTTTCACCAACATCTGAGATCTTCCCTTCATTCACACTGATAAAGATAATAAATTTAAGAACATCCTTAAACCCCAGAGAATTTCAGTGACTAAAGCATAATGTACCTTATGCATGAGTTGTCAGTTTCAGTGTACAGCAATTTTTTTAGAGTACTTGAATGTTGTATTGTCTTAGGTTTGGTATGTAACATGTAATTAAATGGACCAAGGAGTAGAGGGGAACATGTAGGAAGAGAATGGTGTTCAAGTGGGGAATAGGAACCTCTGTAAGTTAGATGACAATTCTTGGTGTTAGAAACATTTTTTTTTTCTTCTCTGATGGTGATTGTGGTAGGGTCACACATAGGTTTATGCTCTTCTGTTAGAGCCAAGAGAACTATCTTATACTTTCTGACAAATGAATATATTTTGTTAGTCAGGATTTAATTGTTCTATGTCCTTGTGTAGGTCTTCAACAAACAGCACTGGGCTTTACAGCTATAGAGGAAAAACACAAACAGAAAACTAGAAAACCTGGTTATCTAGAAGCACAGAGCTGGAAAATGGACAGGGGGCTGTTCCTGTGACATTTCCAGAAAAATTTGGATGGTATCTGGAGTGGCTGTAGTGTAGTAGGTAGCATTAACTGTTATTTCCCACACACCAAGAAACAAGAAGGAGAAGATATCCCAAAACCAACACTAACTTCCAAACTGACACTAACAATATAGAATGCAAATTTATAAGTGAGTCGAGATTAGGGTAGGAGCAAACAAGATGACAGAGTTAAAAACAAAACGAAGCAATGAGAACAAAATGGGTGTTAAAGGTTGGGAGTTGAGAAGAAGAGGACCTGAGAAAAAAAAAAAAAAGACAGTCTATGAGAAGAACTGTGAGGGGGAGAGAGGTGCTGAGAACAGCTGGAGCAGCTAGAACTCTGGTGCAAGGTACATACAGGTGGTGATACAATCCTGCCACCTCCAGGGTCACCAGGCTGCTTCCTCAGCTGCAGCATCTCTCCTCCTGCTACAATGACCAGAAACTTCTGCTGGTGATGATGCCTAGCCCTGCCCCCACTTGGAATTACAGGAATGCATCTGTTTGTGGGCTGGAGATTAGCGTTTCAGGCTGGGGGACTACAAGGAAAGCTGTCTTTTTGGGTGGCCTCCCAAGACAGGCTTGAGTTTAGACGTCCTTCTCTGATAATCTATAATTTTCTGTTTTTAGAACTATGTTGTCAGTGGTGTCAGAGAGACCCTTCTTAGATGATTCATCCATATAAGACTAGCAGTAATATCTGTTGTTTGGAAATTAAGCAACAGAAAGGAATTCAAGGGGCAAGCTAAGTAAAGACATTTAAGTTAAATTAAAAGTAGTATATCTGTGATTATACTAAATAAAGGCATTTAAATGAAATGAAAAGTAGTATATCTGTAGTTCTACTAAGTTAAACTCAGTTTTATTTCTGAGCTTTACACATGGTTAATAATTATATATTAAATTATATTTCAAAATGTTTTTAATTTGAAAATTTTATATTGAGTTAAAAATTATTCTTAAAGGTGTTTTCCTCACCATCTCTTCTACAATGCCAGTACATGTTAAGTATCTTGTAAAGAGTTATTGGCTAGTTTTGAAGGGGTTTATTTATTCTCAAGTTACCTTGTTCCTAATAGTAGTAGTAATAATAATAATAATAATGACTTAAAATGGCTCTTAGAAAATCTAAGCTTAGAGATGGATAAATGTTTTGTTTTTGTTTTTGTTTTTGTTTTTGTTTTGACAGACAGAGAGAGAGAGAGAGATACAGAGACAGAGAGAGAACTGAACTGGGGGCACTCCCCAGTTCAGAACATGGGTCCACACGGGCCGGGGCCGGGATTCGATCCTCGGTCCCCGGTGCTGCAAAGTGAGCGCTTAACCCACTGAGCCATCCTAGCTTCCCTGGATAAATGTTTTAAGAAGATGAAAATGAAAAATTCAGAATAGAAACAAATATGCTTTACTTAAAAATAGCCTAGATACTGTTTGATGCCAGAATGTGCTATGTCCAAATAGCATTGTCTTGACACGGTTACTGGATGTATTCCTCCAAGTGTTCTGTTGTTTGTAGACTGGGTGTGATGTTACCATGATGTGCTGTTTTGGTTCGTATTTGGAGGCTGTAGTACACAGTGGATAGAGTGACATGTGAAGACTCAGGCAGGCCAGTCTTGATCTGGGGCGTGTAGCTGACTAGTTATGCCATGCTGAGTTTCTTTATGAAATTTTACTTTTCTTATTAAACAAGTAATTGGTATTTATTACAAAAAATTCAGAAGGAACAGAAAATATATTTTTTAAAAATTGTAGCATGCCACATGGAGACAAACTCTAAAATTTTAAATGTGTTTTTTTTCTTAAAAGAATTACCTGTATGTATATATGTATGTATTATGCTGATCAATACTCTTTTTGTTTAAAATTACTGAAATATGTCCCCGTATCATTAATACTCTTTGGAATCATTCAGTTTAATATATTGTCCATCAAATGAATGAGTCAGAATTTGCTTAATAGTTTGTTTCCTTATTGCTGGACTTTTAGCATCTACATTGTTCTTAGTTTTCATTATTTTAGTGGCCCTATTTAGACATGTTACTTAATCATTTGGAGCCATAATTTTGTCTTCTATGTGTGGGGAATGAGTTCTCTCTTATAAGCGTTATGGTAATAATGAATAAGGTAATATATGATGAACAATGGGTGCTTATTGAATATGGGCCCAACTTTCTTTACCTTTGGGCGTAATATGGCTGTTTTAAGGATCTATGAGTTGATGCTTATAAGTGTCAACTCACTGATGTTTTAAAAATGCTAATTCTAAAAGTGTAAAATTTCTTTCTTTTAAAGAGAGAAGGTCCTGAAAAGTTGCTTTACATCCAGTTTTACAAACTGAGTATCTTTAAACTGCTAAGGAAGAAGTATCCAAACCACTGGGATTTTTTATTTTTCTAACTTTTTATAGAATTTAAGCAGTAGAGTAAAACAAGTAGAGAGTAATAGTATGCTACATCCTCTTTTATCCAGCATGCATTTTGAATAACTTTTCTTTCATTCTTGTTTCCTCTGTTCTCTCCTTTTCTTTTTTTTCCTTCCTTCCTTCCTTCCTTCCTTCCTTCCTTCCTTCCTTCCTTCCTTCCTTTTTTTTTGTGTGTGTGTTGTTTTTATTTTGTTTTGTATTTTTTCCTTGGACTAATTTAAAGTAAATTCCACAGACTATAACATTTTACCTACAGATACTTTAAGTTAAAAGCATACCCCATAACCACAATACCATCATCATACCCAGTAATACAAATAATGGTAATATCCATACCACTTCATTTCCCTCCCCAAATCTATTAACAATTGAATTTGTTTGAGTAACTGTCAAAACAAGATCTTCACCTTTCATTTAATAACTGGGGAGGCTTCTCATCTCATCCCAAATCAGAATCATCAGGGATGTAGTCTGATGGTCTGCATTTAATAAAAAAGCTGATTCTGATGGATAGTTCTGTGAACTTCTGTACAAAGGAGTGTAATCCAGATACCTTTGGAATAAATTTTTTAGAAGAGGAGCAAACTTTTTGAAATATAAATAATCACCCCCTAATTTCCTAGTTTGTTTATTTTATAAATGTGAACCCTTTATTGGATGGGACTCACTTCTTATATTGATGATAATTGAGATAATTCAAGGCTGCTTTTTATGATTGCTTCTTTTTTTTCTTAGTGATTTATTCCTTGTTATGGATGTTTTCACTGCTTTCTGTTGAGAATGCTATACTAAAATTTCTTGATCTGTGGCATCATATCTGTAGTTAATCTTTCTTTCCTTGGCAAACAAAATTTTGAAAACTGAGGCGATATAGGCAAATAGGAAAAATTACCTATAATTTTTTAGAAGACAAAGGCTAGAATTCTACTATAAACATTTTTTGTACCTTCTAACATAATATATTGTCAATGTCTGGGCTTTTTTTAAGATTTATTTTTATTGTTTTGACACAGAGAAAGAGAGATACAGAGACAGAGAGAAGGGGGCGGGCCCAGAACAGTCTCTGTAGTTGCAGATCATTGGTTTTTCCACATAGTTTCATTCCACAGGTGGGCACAGGGCTGCACAGGCAGGAACTGGGCTGGGGTCTCACCCCAGTGAGAACTGAACTGGGGGCACTCCCCAGTTCAGCATATGGGTCCGCACAGGCCGGGGCCAGGATTCGATCCTTGGTCCCTGGGGCTGTAAAGTGAGCGCTTAACCCACTGAGCCATCCCGGCTTCCCCTGTAAATGTTTTCTTGTTTTTTTTCAATGCCTTAACAGTCTTTGCTGTAAGTTTAGTGGCTGCCTAGTATTTTGGTACATGTATATGCTCTAATTTTGGTATTTGTCTTATTTAAATTTTTTCCTGGTATGGATAATACTCTATTAGAATCTCTATAGTTTTATTTATTTATTTATTTATTTATTTATTTATTTATTGCATATTTATGATTGTTTTTCCCGGCTTAGTTTTTATATTTCTGAGTTAAAATGTTTGTACAGCTTTTATTTTAGTCCTAATTTGCCTTCAGAAATGTTGTATCAGTTTACACTCTTCTGAGTGGGTGAGTTTCCCTAATCCCTTGTCTACACTGTTGTCTTTTCCATTTTAAACTATTTATGTGTCCCAACTTGATTCATACCAGTGGCTTTTGATATTAGGACCTTACTTGTGCTTTCTGAGCCACATCATACCTGATGATTAAGCGTTTGGTCCTTATGACTCTTTGAGTGTTAGGAAAACTCGCTTTGGAGGTCTAGGAAGCCATGTGTGATCAATTCAGAAGCCCTCAGCCCCCATTACAGTGAAAAAGAATGATCTGAACCATACAGCTGGCTACTGAATTTTTTTTCATCTAGTTTGAGCATTTTAGATATTGCATTTTTGGCAGAGATAATGAAATGTCCAGGTTCTACAGGTGACTAGATTTCTTGGGAGAGCAAATAAGTTCAAAATAAATAAGTTTTGCCAATTATCTTTAAGATCTTTGGGGCCCACATTTGCAGAACAAAACTTTTTAAAATGGTTGTATTATTTTCATTTTTATTGCTCTTTGTTCTCCTCCCACATTTATATCAATACTGTAATAGGAATACAAGGGCTGTCCAGAAAGTATCCAGCCACGTAATACGAAAAATAGAGGCACTATGGTGGATTTTTTTTCCAGAAAGCCCTTTTGTATATTCACTCTCTCCTCCCATGCAAACGCTGATAACCCTGTGATAAAGTTTGAAACTTCAGGCCCGTATGATACAGACCTTTAGACATGCTCCCTGATTTCTTACCTGGCATATTTGGCTGCCTTTAGTCATGTCTTTTGTCTCAGGTGGGATCTCATTACAGAGTGACTGAAGAAGAAATAACATGGAGAAGAAAGGCAGAGACAGCTGAAATTTGGGTGGGGAAGGAGAGCTGGGTGGGATATTTGAATATTTTGAAAAACTGGAGAAATTCCATGGTGTGGAGTAGATTATAGCCTTTAGGCAAAGCTCACCAGAGTGGAATGAACAAGGTCAGGGAAGATAGGACCCCTGATCAAATTTGACCTGGCTCCAGGTGGGCTAACCTTGAAGACTGACCTGCCAGGCTGGACAGCTGATCCTTCTGTGTTGAAGCCAGTTGGGTTGTGAGTCTCTGTTTTGTGCTGCAGTCATCCCGCACAACCCCACCAGAAATTCTGTTTATGCAGCACCACAGGAAGAGCTGATCTGGTGGTTCTCTAAATAATTATTTCAGTGTAGATGGCCAGCAGGATAATTCAGACTTAAATGGAAATGATTTTATCTTAAATTGTCCACTTTAGCCAACCACATTGGTAGGCTGAATGTTGCCAAACTTCAGTTTACTTTTGTGCTGTTTAGACACACTTCATATGGTGCTTTGTTTTAAAAGACCTCGAAGTATTTTTATGAAAGTATTTACAGGAAGTTTGGTTCTCAAGGGCTGGAGCAAAATATAATTACACCACTGGTAAACAGATTTATCCAAATTTGCTTTTAAAGACAGCCTAACTTAGAACTGACATTAAATGAAATGATTTTGTTCTTTCACAGTTATAGTGTCTAATTCAGAAACTTTGCTGTTTTTGGCAATCACACTACCTTGATTTAGGTGAGACAGGGATTAGGGATTAAAAGGGCTCTCTACTCAGGAGGAAAAGTAGACAAGTTTGACTACAGTGCAAACCAAGATACTGCCATATCCGGAAAATTTATGGTTAAGACCAGGGAAGTCTGGAGAGTTAGACAACTCTGTCATTTATTAATTTACTGGCCTGTGCAACATGTTTTACTTTTGGAGGCTGATCTATGACCTCTGAAAGGATATATCTTCAAGCTCTGTATTTTCTTTTCATATAAAATAAAGATCTTCTGCTTATCATATTCTAAAGGAGAAAATTTAAATGAAGGGAAAAAATAGATCTATGCTTTTGCATTCAGATCTGTGAAAAACATATTTTTTTTCTCCATTCTCACTTTGTGTACCCCAAAAGTTTGATGCTAGAACCTTAGCATTATAAATATTTTCCTGGAGACTGAGGGTGGGCAGCTTATAAAACACTTCTTTTTTAAACCTTGTATTGTATTTTCCTGAAAACTCTCCCAGTACACTTCTCAATCCTTGTGACTGCACACCATGTACAACCAGGGATTCTTCAGCTGTGGGCGTCTTTTGCACTGCTAACCCAGCTGGGCTTGTAGTACATTTTAGGTCGTGGTGACTCACAGTCTATTTGTTTTGTTGCCTCATTTAAATTGTGGTATCATAAATCACTCCATTTTTTAATCATTTGAGTAGCAAACACCCCAAAGCATTAAAGTTAAACAATGTTAATGGGGATTTACTTTGGATGCCATTGTTTTAGTATGACAAATGGCCATGCATCAAGCTGCGTAGCACAGTTTATTTATGCAGACATAATTAGGCCTTTGAAATGAAATATACAGTGAGCCATTTGCCAGAATTTCAAAGCCTACTTGACATGGTCCCTCCTCCAATCTTACTCCTCTGTGCTTAATAGGTTTAAAGCAAAATGTAAGCTAGATGAATATGCTTGGTTGGGAGAAATTTTAGGAAAGAAGTTATTTTATATTCAGAATGGAACACTTCCTCCTCCATTTCTTGGGCCCTTTTTATTTATTTGTTTGTTTGTTTGTTTGTTTGTTTGTTTGTTTGTTTTTATGACTTCCAGTAGAAGAGACTAGAAAGTTAGAAAAAAAAATTGGAAGGGGTTTCAGACATCAGAAAGAGAAGCAGTTTCCCAAAGTGGTCTTATTGAAGAGAGAGGGGATTTCATGCACTGAAGGACATTTGAGACCCAAGGTGCAGATTCCGAAGAGAAATTGTGAATGTCCTTTCTTAGAGATTGTGTAGAACAACATATGTAGTATGCTCATTTTCAGGATCTTGTTAGGACTATAGTGTCCTTGTCCTTAGCCTTGTCCCTGTTGTGCTTTTGTCACTGTAGGGGGTATGGTGGGAGGAGGGATAGGAAATGTAGTAGTTCATTTACGGCTGGACAGATACTATTTTAAGGTCGTCATTACTTACATTTCAATGATTAGGAAGTAGGGACTAAGTTGGCTCAGCAGACAAGTTCTGGGAATGAGGAAACAACCTGCAAGGAATTCTCACAAATTAGTTTCAGCTTCTCACTCTTGTTCATGGAAAACTAGACCCAGTCTTCCTCATTAAACTGAGAGGGTGTAGGGTAGTATCAATAAAGGCAGAAGAAGGGACCAGGACTCCATGATTTATATATGTCACATTTGTTGGAATCACTATATCCCTTGCTTGTTGTGCAATATCACAGGAGGTCGGTGACTACGTAAAGTCTGAAAGCAGGAGTTGTCCACTCTAATTGATCATGATTTTTTTTCTGGGGAAGTTTCCAATATAGCATTTCTGTAGGGGCCAAAACCCCTGGTGGTGACCTGGATGAGCTTTTACTCTGGGTTTACTAATTAGTATGGAAATGGTCTCTTGCCAGTCATCATCATATCTAGGTTCTGACACATGCTCAGAACCCACCCAGTTCTTTTAAGACATTACTAGTCTCTTAGATTTCATTTTAACCAAATTTTGTCTGTTTAAGCAAGGTACGTATATATCCTGGAGAAACAGACAGAGAGACACAGAGAAAAAAGGGGAGGGCCCAGAGCAGTCTCCACAGTCGACAACATTAGTTTTCCATATAGTTTTACTCCACAGGTGGGCGAGGGGCTGCACAGAGCAGGAACTAGGCTGGAGCCTCCCACATAGGTCCCGGTAAGAACTGAACCGGGGGCACA
>PVKE010010137.1:0-43155 GCA_004027555.1 Craseonycteris thonglongyai | reverse complement strand
GTGGGCACTAGATATAAGGTGATGGAAGGGGAAGTGATACTGATTGATGGGCACATAATACGATGCATGAGTGATGTGATGTGGACTTGTACATCTGTAAACTGTCTAATTGTTACCAACCAATGTAACCTCATCAAATTTAACAATAAATTTAAAAAAAAAAAAAGAAAAAGATATGTTTGTAACACATTATAATTATATCATATATTTGTAAGTGTGAGATAGTGTCAAAATTATCTTGTATAAACTAATGCTTACTTAATAACATGTTTTAAACATGGGGAGCACTAATAATAATAGTTTTGAATTAAATTGAAGATGAAATAAGACTCCATATTCTCACCTATTTTCTCCACAGATATAAACCTCTTAGGAGGAAAAACAAGCTCAATATAAGCTTCCTAACAGCCATGATGTTAATTTCCTAGAGAGTACATTTGTTTTCCTATTGTTACCTCCGTGAATGCCTCAGCCCCAAACATGATGCAGCTTTGATTGTCTATTTGTAATGCTCCAGGAAGGTGAGAAATCACATTCAGATTGTTGATATAAATATGAGAAATGTCAAAGGCAGGTTTTTGCAGGATCTCAGAGATTACAGTGAGGGAGGGAGTACGGTGGTTGAATAGTGCTCCCAGCTGTGTTTGAAAGTCCTTTCTAGTGCAGAAGGGATAATTGGCTTTTATATAACGCCTTCAAAATGTATGCAAAGTGCAAAAGGGTAAAATCAGTAGACATTAGCAAGCTGATAGGTGAATAATTGTTAAATATGCTTTCCAAAACCTAAAGGTCACCTTAATTATCATAAATGGTATTTAACATCTGAATTGCTTTTTTTGACAGTTTAAGCAATGCATCCACCAAAAGTGTGACTTATTTGAAGAAATAAAATTATTTACAGAGTACTTAACATAGAGACTCAGGCTTTCACTTCCACCCTTTTAATAGCACTTGCTGAGCTGGGTACCAGAGGCCACTCCAAGAGGGTAAGTCTTGGTAAGAGGAAAAAGACCAAGTCCAAGTGTAGGCAGAATTTGTTTCTTGCTGTGGACTTTCCCAAGAGTCCAATTAGCTAATATTTATGTTTTGCCATGGGTGTTATTTTAAGGAAGTAGGAAAAAGGACAAGACAGTACAGGAAATGTGAAAGAGAAACCATTTCAGTATCTATTAGGTGCCAAAGAATACATTACTTGCTGTACTGGTGTCTCATTTAATATTTTCAATAGAATCATTCTGAAGTGTATCTGAAATAAAATGTATAATTGACAGTGTTGTAGAGGTTCATTGTATTTGAGATACTGATATTGGTCATCTGATACATTAAGTAGTTTGCCTCAGTTTTGTCCCACTGTTTGTGATGACTCCAAGATTTATACTGGAGTCCATGTTCTTTGAATTACATAACCCTGTGCCTCGATCCTGTTTTCGTAACTGCTACTTTATCTACTGATAACCAAGACCTTGGTTAGGTGCTTCTGTTCCATACTGTGTAATAGTTAGGTTTGGATTTGAGTACTGTTTTCATCTAAGTGAGAAGTAAACAGGACTTTCCTCTATCTATACAAAAGATCCAAAACAAGCAATATTTTGGAATCAATTTCTATTTGATGATGCAATTATAATTTGGAAGTTCTTTGACAAATAGTAGTATTGGTAACGTTCTTCACATGGTGGTTATGATAATTACATAATATAATTTACGTTAAATGTATTAATGTGTCTAAAAAGAATAAAGGACCTGGGAATGCTTTAAATACAAGAGGCCAGACTACTGTATTTTATGGACTAACTTTCTGAGATGCTACTTAATGATAGATGAGAAATCTCTTCTAAAAGCAACAGACCTATACCAATAAAAGGAATAGGATGTTGGTCTTAAAAGGAAAAACAAACATTTAAATCAATTTTTGGAAATAAGAAGTCAGTGGAGGAATGGAGAAACAGATTGAGAAAAATGTTAGGTGTACCATAAAGGCAGAGTAGGCTACATCTATGCTCTAGGCCAGGAACCGATGCTCCGAGATGCACCCCAGAAAGGCCTTGAACCCCAAACTTGAAGAGAGCAGAGTAGTGAAACATGGGACTGAAAATTGGAGGTTAATTGAAAATACATAGGCAAATTGTTAATACCCCAACACACAGCATCTCTACCACATCTCTTATATAGCATCAAATTTCAATATACAACAGCCTAGTACTTACCAAATTAAAAAATTACAATAATAATACTAAATAAAATAGTGAGACTTCCTTTTCTGGTAACATGTCCATCTAAATATATACAACTTCTCAGAATAATAATTTTTCACACTGAAAAATGTGAGACAAAACATGTTTACCAAAAGTTTTAATAGGAAAAGCTGGATGGCAATAAAAGTAAAGAAAGTTTATTGTGCCAGGTTGGGGAGAGTAATACTTTTAAGAGATAAGCAGGTTCTGAATCTGGACTCTGCCCTGAGCATATCTGCTGGTCCATGTTTGGGGCATTGGAAACAAAGCATAGTGTTCAAGCCATGTAGAGAGCAGGCTAGAGCTTCCACATGCTGCTGAGAACCATGAGAGGACATGCTGTCCATAAGTGAATTTGGAGAAAACGAATTTCGCCCTCTAAGGAAGACTGAGGAACTGTGCTGGCTTTAATTTTCTCGGATGAGGTAACATACTATCCCTTGAAAACACACGAAAGTAAGCCCCTCTTTTCAGTGGTTGTTCACTCTCTAGGTAGTCTGAAATTCCTAGGGCAGGAATGTTGTAGAAGGTGATTAATGGTTCGTATGTCCCCAGATGCCTGGCAGAAGCAATAAAAATATATCACCCTATAGTTACATACATCACATATAATATCTGTCACCCATATAAAGCATGTTCAGTAAAAAGTCACAGAAGAAGACATACAATGTGTCTCCGTTTACGAGAAGCTTATAAGCACGTAAAACAACACAAATTAGTGTATTATTCAAGGACACGTACATGTGTGTCGAGAAAACATTCAGCCGTGAGTGTCTTTATTTGTCTTGTTACGTGGCTGGATACTTTCCAGGCAGCCCTCATATGGTGTGACTCTTGGTAATCTCTGGAGAGTAGCATGGGTTGTGCTGCTGTTATCAAAGTTACAATGGTGGCCTCAAGTGCTAGTTAAGCATTCTAGTTTTTAATCAGATTCGTGCTGACATGCACGTTCTGTTTTATTATAACTTATAAAGTTTCTTTGTACTACAACTATTATTCTTTACAGAATATACTAGAAGTGATTAAAAATTAATTACCCAAGAGCAAGGACATGAAAATAAAATGGCGCCTCTCTAGCCACTTGCCATAAAACAGGGCCTACTAGTCAAATAGCCTCCCCCATATAGACAGAGCCTCTTTCTTACTCAGATTGCTTCTTCTATTTGTAATCAGGATTAAACTACAGAGTTTCTCCAGCTATTTGAGAAGAGGTTGGGATCTGAAGAAAAGAAAAAAAAAAAGGACAAGAAAAGTATTGAAAAAAAAAGTGACCCTAGGGAAAGCTGGGATGGCTCAGCAGGTTAAGCGCTCGCTTTGAAGCCCTGAGGACCGAGGACCGAGGATCGAATCCCGGCTCCGGCCCAGGTGTACCCACATGCTGAACTGGGGTGTGCTTCCCGAATGCGATGAGGCCCCTAGTTCAGTTCAAAAATAAAAAAAAGTCGCCCTAGGGACAAGGTGAAAAGGAATTAAATTTAATCAAGACAAGATAATTTTATTCCAAACTCTATTAATGCATTCAAAATTTTAATAATAAAAGTCATCTATAAAATGGAGTCAAAAATTTTTTAACTGAAGTAGAAGTAGGGGAACAATACCTTTAATGTTTTGAGATGAAAGGGTTTTTAACTTACAATTCCATACCCATTCAACGTGCTATAACTCTGACAGTTTATCATTTTTATGTACTTAGGGAATTATTTGAGGATGTGCTCCAGAAAATGCAGGGAGGACATCATGGAACAAAAAGACAGAGGATCTCAACAACAATGGAGCACAATCAGGAGATTAATGATGTGAAGTTCTTGGAAAACAGGTGGGAATCTGACCTAGTAAGTGATCAATACAGATAAAGGATGAAAGCAGGTAGACTGGATTTTTTTTTTTGGGGGGGGAGGGATAATTATGTGCAAAACAAAGAAGAATCTACAGTTTTGATAGTATCCTTAAAAAATGATAAAGGTAGAAAATGCCAGGAAATTAAACAATTAAAACAAAGACATACAGGTAAATATAATAAATGCCATCATAGGACAGTGAAACTTGGTTCTATAGTAAATGTCTTAATAAAATCCTAATACTATAAATATATTTTTTTAAAGATTTATTTTTATTGTTTTTTGACAGACAGACAGAGAGAAGGGGGAGGGCCCAGAGCAGTCTCCAGAGTTGACAGCATTAGTTTTTCATATAGTTTCACTTCACAGGTGGGCACGGGACTGCACAGGGCAGGAACTGGGCCAGGGGCTCCCACATAGGCCCCGGCAAAAACTGAACTTGGGGCACACCCCAGTTCAGCATATGGGTCCGCATGGGCCGGAGCCAGGATTCGATCCCTGGTCTCCAGGGCTGCAAAGCGAGCACTTAACCCACTGAGCCATCCCACCTTCCCCTTAATACTGTAAATATTATTTACAACATTTCCAATATAAAGTGTAGGGCAAAATATAAATATTACCAACTTTGTGCTGTAAAAATAGAAGAACATATAATGGGTAATAGTTTTCACCAACATTGGATTTCACCTTGAATTATTGTGTTCCTGTTGTCTTCGATCTCTGTGTGAGGTTTAAAACTCAAAGGTAGAAAGTTTTCATCAATTAGAACAGCAGACTTGACTAACTAGAACCAACATTCCTTTCATAAAGAATTGATGATATCAGTGGACGATAATATGTTAACATTGACAAGAAAGTGTGTACATATGATGAGAGAAAGTCAAAGGAAAGTATCTACTTCATTCTGGCTGTGGAGAGTTAATATATTGAAAGAAGCAAAAATAGAGACCCAGAGAGGAAGGAGGGAAATAAAATATTTACATTTATTCACTCATCATTTATTTAGCACATTGATTTGAATGCATATTGTGTTTTGAGCAGGGTTCCAGTTGCTGAGGTATAAACACTGAATAAAATGGACAAAAATCTCTCCTTTCATGGAGTTAAATACTAGAGACTAGTGAGCTGACACCAATCTTACTGTGCATAGAGTATTATTTAAAGCCGTTTCTATATGCCAGCGAGTTTGGTACTGACTTTCCACTATCTAGGACAGAACCAGGATTTAGTGATATGAGTATTAAATTTAGTATCTTGAAGGTAATACTGAAGGCAAGTGCTCTCCCCCTTTTATGTCCAGAAGGAAATGGATTTTGAACTGCTGTATCCCCCAAATACCCCCGACCTCAACCGATCAAAAATGTAGCCATACTGGCATGGTTGCCAAAAGAGGCACTTTAGGTTTTGCCATTCAACCTCCCTTTCTTTGTGGCATTATGTATTAAATCAGGAGAGACTAAGCTACATTCAGAAGCAATCACCATGGTTCAATGGTTTAGCACAGCAAAAATTTATTTTTCACTGATGTTTCATTTGCTACATTAATGTCTCTAAGCCATACAGTCACCCAGAAATGATGAATGGAGGTTTCACCATGGGGAACATACAGATTTTTTAATTAACTTGGAAGGAATAGAGAGATTCTGGAGGATTCTCTATCAGCTTCTCAGTGCCTCATTTTGGAGGTTATTCATATCTTTTCTGCTTATATTTTATTGGACAAAACTAGTCACCTAGCCCAATCTGTGAAGTTGGGAATATAGTGGATCAATGGGAATATTTAGTGAACAAAGAGTAGTATCCTCTGCCATAGATGTGAAAGTGAATTTCAAAAGCAGTGAATTTTAGAGCCAGCAAGAGTTACAGGGACTTTCTAGGAAATAGATGTAATAAACCAAGTGGTTGACCCACATAGAACCTGGAGGCTTGTGATAAACAAAACCATCAGGCACAGGGACAGAAGAATGACAGGAGGTAGACTCTGTAACACAGAGAGCCAAGATGGCACTGCGTTAGTTGCTAGATGGAGATTGCTGATACTGGGTCAAGCCAAAAGATATCAGATCGTGAGCTTCATCAAAAGCCAACCTCACTATCTGTCACACAATGTACCCAGGGCCAATCAAGTTAGAAGAGCCCCTCAGATGAAGTTTAAAACTTCTGGACTTCTTGTGACACCCCACTGTATTCTGGTCATGGAGAATTATATAGAATGATATACTCCCAAGTACATTAAGATGCTTTCTTAGAAGCGAGAGAGGCACCATCCAAATCCCTCTTCAGGGAAGGATGTGTTGTGCCAGGTGTCTGCAGGCAGTCTCTAGATGCTTGTTCTGTGTCTCAGCTGGAGAGTTTACTTGCCCAAGGGCATGTGCTACCCCAGGTGTCCCATATGCAGTGATGAACGTAGATAGGGGTTTAAAGACCAAGGCATTTTTGCCCAACATGGGATCCTTCTGATGGGCCATTTTTGCTCTGAGCTCCCTGTGGAACTAGCTGTGGCCTTTGTAACCCAGCAACATAATTAAATGTGTTCCTCTGCACTGTCTTGCTTTCTCTCTCTCCCCACAAGTGCTGACGCCTTCTGAACATCTTATATGCCACACTCCATTTCAACTTCAGCTTCTGCAGAAGCCTAAAATAGTTGATACCAGAAGTGGCTCAAGAAAAAGAGTGATCAAATTGTGTTCCAGAGCTGAATTACCTTGTACTCTTGTCACTCAAAGGAGGTGGAACTCAGCTGGCATCCTCTGGCACAAGGCAGCAGTTCAGTGGTTAAAACTCACTGATGATGCATTTGAATGGTGTGCAGGTGGAAGGCAATGCACCAGCTGTGGCAGTGTGTCAGATTTTTGAAAAGGACAAATAAAGACTAATTATGCAGACAGTGGGTCTACAAGGCTACTACAAAGTGCCACTGACACTTAGATAAAGATGACAAAAGACTCCGAGGATTCATGAGCAATTAGACATTAAGTGTGAAAGCCAGATGATCTCCCTGGAATCTTACAAAAGAAATTCTGGCCTCCTAAGGGTAGATCAAAGAAACACAAGGACCAGGCCTAGAACTTAAGAGTTAGAGTGGCTATATGCTAATGTACAGTAAGTACCCCCAAAATATGTCTTTTATGGCAAAGTCAGAGACCTAATCAGAATATGAATGGGAATAGGGTCATTTAGGTGGATGTTTTTAAATGTTTTGAGTCATCTGTTAGCTCTGAAACTTCCAAAAGTGCAGAAGTGGCATATACCATTTAGTTAGCATTACTTCCTTGCCTTAAACATAATTCAAAAGTCACTCTCTTGCCAGACACTATGTTTCCCCTCAGGATAGGCCTTACTGTTCTTCTTGTTAAATGGCTGGTTAATCCAGTGGGGTACATGTTGGCTCTAAAAAGGGAGAAAAGAAGGGACTAAATCCTCATCATGATGTGCTAGTGGGATTCTGGTGTGTGTGTGTGTGTGGGCGGGGGGTGGTGTGGGATAGGATTCTCAGGGCAATAGGTTGAAGAGGCTGGCTTATATGATTAGATAGAGAAGAGTGTTGATTTTTATGCTGAGTACTTCTGGGACACTCGGGGGTATGACAAACTTACTATTAGGGTGGCTTCTAGAAGCATGAAAGTGATAGCCCATCGTAAGTAAAGTCAAATGCCAGAACTACTCTGTTAGGTGGAAAAAGAGCATGCATAAGAGATGTGTAAATGCTGGAGTGGAAACACAGAGGCCAGACACCCACCACTGATTGTGTCCCCCTGAGGATTCAGCATTTACCACAGTGATCAGAAATTCATAGGCAATAGTCACACCAGAACTAATGCAGAGTTTAGTGATCTAAGTCTAACTTGTAATGTAAGGGGGTGCCTAAAACAGAAGTGAGGAGGGCTCAAAAGAAAAAATAAACACCTAAATATTTACCGCAAGGTTTCCATAACTTAATGTTAGTCCAAATCTATGGATTTAGAACTACTAGTAGCAGGTGGGAAATGTCATGGAGAGCTTGCAGGAAATTCCGGTGGGAGAGTTGCAATGCGCTGGGTCTGGAGTAGGGCCATGCCACCTGCAGCAGGAAATGATATGTCCTGTAACAGCTCCTAGAATGCTCCTGGGCCCTGGCAAAGGCAGAACGCTTGACCATACAAAACCAAATGACCACACATCTGGAACTTCCCATTATGACTGGGGTTGTG
Source organism: Craseonycteris thonglongyai (assembly GCA_004027555.1). Taxonomy (NCBI): domain Eukaryota; kingdom Metazoa; phylum Chordata; class Mammalia; order Chiroptera; family Craseonycteridae; genus Craseonycteris; species Craseonycteris thonglongyai. The sequence continues at coordinate 34,896 of PVKE010010137.1, read as the reverse complement.
TCACATACACAAAATCAGATGGGCCCAGGAGCAATTCAGCATATGATGGAAAAGGTTCATCAGAAGAGAGAAAAAAGCAGGACAAGAAGACACATGGAGGCTGTGTAAGTAGCTAAGATCCCCAATAGGGAGAATCCCTGAGAATCAGCTATAAGAAGAGAAAACTGCCAGCGCATGGTTGATACATAGGTCAGCTCAGTATGTTTTGTTGGAAGTCAAAAACAGATGGTGACTGCACTGAAACCTCAAGGATTTGAAGACAGGAGAGGAGGAAAAACTCAACCTGGCCAGCTGCTTTGTGTGGAAGAAGAAGTGGCTCTCCTACTCAGGATGCTAAAGTGAACGTCAAGCTCTAATATGAATATTATGTCAAGATATGAATGTGATGGAGAAAAACTACAAAATAGCTCAAAGGAATAAATACGATTGCTTCTTGATGTTACAAACTGATTTATGTCAAGACACAGTTGAAAAATTATTCTCTACAAATCATTTAAAACTTTAGTTGCCTGCATTAGGCTGATTAAAACACACATACACACATGTGCACACACATACGTAGCACCTGCCAGTCACCCTTGATACCCACTTCACCTTCGTCATGCCTTCTCTATTTCCCAAGTGTATCACACATTCTGCATTGACCCTTACTCCATAACATACATATAATGTCATTACTGTCTACTATTACAACAGCTTTCTATCTACTGCTGTCTGTCCTCTTTTAATCACTGCTCTGGACACCCAGTCTCTCGTCATTGTAGCTAGAGTAATTTTCCAAAACTACTACATTTTGATCACAGTGCTTTCTGTGTTTGATTACCTCCAGAGCTTCCCGTTAAAGTCCAAATACATCATGTATGACCCACACTCTGCTTCCTCCTCGATCTCCCAGCCTTAGCTCTCACCAAACTTTGGACTAATCTCTCCTCACCAACCCATCTGAAATGCTTTGGATTCTTGAATAATGTTATTTAACTGGCATCCTTCTGCCCTTGAATATGCCATTTCTTCAGCCTGGGACATGCTTGCCTCCATTTCTTTCTTTCTTGCCCTTTGCCTCCATTTCTTTAGGTCCTCAATTTAGAAATAACCTAAATCCAGGGCCTTCCTTCTCCTGTAGGAATGGGTTGGAGCACCTTCCCATATCCCTGTGAGCATTTTGTTATTTTCAGTGAGTAACATATCATGTCCTTTAATTCCTTGTTAAATACATGTCTTACTTCCAAGTACTTGTAGTAAGATTCTAAGTATAGAAGCAACTGCTTCCATAAAGATGTATTATATATGATATATATTCTAATATAGATTGTAATATATATATTCATATATACACACATGTGCTCAGGTGCTTAGAATAATCATTAAGACCAGGCTTTGATTTAAATAGTGATTTAGAACCAATTAAATTCTTAGAAGTCTTGAAATTAGAAGCAGAGCTCCAATAAACATAAAAGAGCTACATATTAGAGGAACTACAGTACTTTCTAAATCTGTTTAGTAAGTTCTAAAATAAGACATATTACTCATTGACAATATGGTGTCCTGGGCAAATGGTTGAGATTCAAGAACTCTATAATTTAATTAACTCTTTAGACTTTCCTGGAGGAAAAGTATTAATATAGAGAAATCCATTTTCTAAGTAAAATGAAAAAAATTACTAATATATAAAATACAAATTACCCATAATGACTTAAGTGATGACTAAACCAGGTATCTGTACAATGTTTTTCAAAATACAAACAGTTTTACCTGGAGGATGCAACTGAAAGGTATAATTACATTTACTTTTCTTGGCTCACTAAAAATAGAGACACACACACACACATATGCACACACACAAAAGAAAGAAAAATCAGCAATATTGGCTGTGGTTCCCTCACACCAGGTGTCCTCAATTATTTAAATGGGATACTTTGGAGGATTCAGTGCTTTCTCTCCATCAGAACTGCCCCACCTCACAGCCAACAAGCAACAGCAGAGCTTTCATTTACTTTGATTTTGTTATGTGGCTCCTCTCAATCTGTGTAAAATGCCTTAGAGAAATGTATGGGCATCATCACTAACGCTTATTATAGCCTTCACTTCTCTTTAGCTTGGTAAAAGAGCTCATATTTATTTCCTCCTTCCTACAGTGCATACATAAACATTATCAGACATTTGACAAAGGCAAGATTTATATTTTGTCTTTTCTTCAAGTTGGTTTTTAATTTCTTGCATCAGTCTCACCTTGTTTGTGCCTATGCCGACTTCTTCCATGTAGAGCACACTAACAAATGTCAGAAGAGTCTTCAGTAAATGCCCCCTTCAGGGGAAATTTTAGCCCTGTCTTGCTTTGCTTCTATTTTTTTAAACATTTTTGCTTAGTTGAAATTCATGTTCCAATATCCTGGGTGATTCTCCTGAGCTCTGATTCAGCCTCATGGGTTTGAGAAAGAATGTGTAAAGCAAAACAATTTCTAATGTGTTTCTTTTAAAAGTGTATTTTTCACAGCTCAGGCAAAATGAAGTCTGAGCAGCTAATTCAACTTCTAGGAGAACTGAGATAAATTAAATCTGGGCCATTTATGAATTTCTTGGGTGCTTATTGTGTTCCCAGTACTTTGCTAACAATGATTTTTGATAGAATTTCAGCAAGGCTGGTGGTCATTCTTCAGATGTCAAGACCCCAAAGTGAATATGCTGATCCATATTTTTGGAATACACTGCCGAAATATTTTTAGAACAGAAGGTAATTGGTGTTTCTACTTTAATTTGTGTTATATAGAGATGACTTCAGGGACATTTAATTTTAAAAAATTCAATTCTTTAGAAAACTCACACAAATTAAAATAGTTATTCTGAAAGAGTTTTATGGAATTACATTTTGGCGTCTCAAAATGTTCTACACACTCTGAGAACAAATAAACTTTGTGATGCCGTAGTTATAACACTATATGGGCGTTTCATGATATGTAATGAAATAATATGTGGGAGATGATTATGGGAAATGGGAACCTGATGGGGTGGAAAATAAAATGTCAGTGTAAAGCCTGGCTTATTCACGTAACAGGCCTTAGGGTCATGTGACAGGTTAAAGGTCATTGAACCTTAGTGTCTCCATATATTAAATGGGGATTCTATCACTTAACTCCCAGAGTTCCTGTGAGTGTAACTTAAATAAAAGTTATTGTGAAAAATCTCCTGTTTAATAGTAAATTGTTTAAGAAATGTTAACTAGTTCTCCTCACCAAGATTCACTGGTTGTGTTTCTTCAGGAAATTGAACAAAGGAATTCTGGTGATTTGATGACTTTCTTTGAAATTGATTTTTGTTTTCATTTAGCTTTTTAGTGACTTCCTATAAGGCGGCTTCCTGCTGAAATAATGTATTGCTTTATGCATTCTCACGTGCTTCGTTCAGGCATCCATATATTAGGTGTAAAGTGACTGTAAACACCTTCTGGGTTCAGTTGGGCTGGGATCCCACTCCCCCTAGGAACTCAGCTTGTAGTCATCTGTTATCATAGGTATCAGATCAGACTGATGGAATTTATAAAATGCCATTCTACATGTAGCATCGATTTTATTTAACTTAATTATTTTATTGACTATGTGTTTCAGAATATACTTCATACAAATATTAGAGCTACATTTAATATATCATTCAGATGCGCCTTGCATGCCACCTATCCCCTTCTTTGAGTTTCTTATAGGCATGTTGAACAGCTAAAAGAGTGATAATACATAAATAAATGGTAATATGTAAATCTACTTAAGGTCTTTATGATCCTATGAGCAGGTTGTAATATCTCATCATTTAATGATACTCCACTTTTCATTAAAGCACTTTTTCTTTATATAAGTACTATAACAGAAAATAAGGAGTTAGTAACTATCAAATATCCAAGAATTAGGCTCAAATGAAGCTGACTGTATGGAAATGTTCATCAGGCATGTCTGAGATATTATGTCAGTTTCTATAGATGGTTTTGAGTAATTTTTAATTTAAAGATTTATTTTTATTGTTTTTGTTTGTTTGTTTTTTGTTTGTTTTTTTTACAGAGAGAGAGACAGAGAGAAGGGGCAGGGCCCAGAGCAGTCTCCATAATTGACAGAATTAGTTTTCCATACAGTGTCACTCCACAGGTGAGCACGGGCTGTGCAGGGCAGGAACAGGGCCAGGACCCTCCTGCATAGGACCCAGCAAGAACTGAACTGGGGGATACCCCAGTTCAGCATATGGGTCCACATGGGCCAGGGCTGGGATTCAATCCTTGGTCTCCAGGGCTGTAAAGTGAGTACCTAACCTGCTGAGCCATCCCAGCTCCCCTGGTTTTGAGCAATTTTTGTGCACTATTTGGTTAGATGTGAGTTTTTAATAAAAATAGAAAAAGCATGTATATACATATTTATGTCTTTTAAATTTTATTTTAATCTAATTTATTTGATCAGTCTGGTTAGAGGTGTTTCAATTTCATTGATCTTTTCGGAAAGCCAAATTTCAGTATCACTGCTATATCTTTAGCTATATATATGTATATATAAATAATTTTTATATGTATGTTATTCATTCCTTCTTGTTTTAGTAAAACCATTTCAGTGTTTCTTTGATCATTTGTTCCTTTATATTCCATTTGGCACCAGAAGACTTGGCAATGACAGAGGGCAACTATGTGACAAAAGTTAGGTCAAATGGATTCTACTTCTAGGGTTATGCATGCATATATGTATGTCTGTGGTGTGTGTGTTGAGCCTAACTTCTTTAATGTAACTTTAATTATTAGAAATTTACCTATTTTGAGGTGTAGCAGTAGTTTATTTCTTTTTATAGCTGTTTCATGTTCTTCTGTCTGGGTCTTCTACAGCCAAATCTATTCAGTTAACTGGAGGAAATTTACACCTTTTAGAAGTTATGACTATTGCTACTATAAACATCTCAGTATAGATTTTTGTTTAGCCTAGGCTTGATTTTCATTGGATAACATTCATAGAAAGACCCCAATAAAGAATGTGAAATAATAAAAAGTAATACATATACACACAATATATTAAAGTAAAATATAACATATACCGGTAATGCAATATAATATAATGCAATACAATATAATACTCATATATATCTTTTTCAGGCTATTTCATGAGCTTTATGAGCTTTCTTAGTTTGTGTTGCTTCAGGAATTTGTTGACTACATTTGTATAAGATTGTTTATAGTATCACCTTTTTATAGTTGATGTTCGTAGGCTCTTAGGTGATTCCCTCTGTATTTTATTTCTTATACTGATAATTTATATCTTCCCTTTTTATTTTATCTTATTCTGATTTGTTTGATTAATATAGTTAGGGTTGTGTCAATTTCATCGATCGTTTTGAAGAGCCAAATTACAGTATCACTGATTTTTTTCTAATAAAAAGGAACAAATTCTATTTCTTTATTGTTTTGTTTAATTGCTTTATTATATTATTCTGTCTATTTAGTATGAGATATGCTTTTCTTTTTCTAATTTGCTAAGATATAAATTGAGATTTTTTTTAAATTAATTTATTTATTGAGATTTTTAATATGAGAATTTTCTTATTTTCTAATGAAAACATGTATTGCTATAAGATATTCCCTACATATTGCTTTACCTGCATCAATTTTTCCTTTTTTGGTGCATTGTAGTTTGTATTTATTTATTATATTAATTAATTAATTAATTAATTAATTTTAAAGTTTTTTTAATAGACTTTATTATTATTATTATTATTTTTAATTGTTTCTGACAGAGAGAGAGAGAGAGAGAGAGAGAGAGGAGAGAGATACAGAGACAGAGAGAGAACTCAGCTGGGGGAACTCCCCAGCTCAGCACACGGGTCCGCACAGACCAGGGCCGGGACTCGATCCTTGGTCCCTGGCGCTGCAAAGTGAGCGCTTAACCCACTGAGCCATCCCAGCTTCCCCATGTATTCATTTATTAATAATGAAGAATATTTCTATTTTTCTTTGTAAGTTATTTTTAAAATTTCTGTTAATTTAGAAATGTGTTGTTTACTTTCAAATATTTGTCATTGTTCCAGATATATTTTTGTTATTGATTTATGGTATAATCTTAATTTGTTATGGTCAGTCAATATGTTTGATATGATTTTAGTCCTTGAAATTTGTTGGTATTTGCTTTTTGGCTCAAGATGTGGTAATTCTTGTTAAAGTTTTATGTATATTTGAGAAAAGTATTTTCTGCTGTTGTTGAGTAGAACATTTTATAAATACTACTTAGGTCCTGTTGCTTTAATAATGTTGTTTAGATCTTATATATCTTTATTGATTTTATGTCTACTTATTCTATGAATTACATAGAGAGGATTATTGATCTCTCCCAATATAGGTATGGATTTTTTCTTTTTCTTCTTGCAGTTTTATTAATTTGCTTTATGTGTTTTGTATTTCTGTTTTTAGTCATCATGTCTTTTTGGTCAATTACCCCTTTTATTATTATATAAAGTCCTTCTCTGTCACTGGTAGTATTTCTTATTCTAATGTATAATGTTCTGATATTAACATAGTTAACAATTCTACTTGATGAATCAAGTTGAATATTATAAACACTAAATGTTTTTGAGAGGCTATAAATGATAATACAACAGTGGAGATAAAATGGAACTAAAAAGTATTCTATACAATAATAGGTTAATAAAGAAGAAAAATAAAGGACAGATGGAATACTGCTAAAACAACTATTAAGTTGATAGATTTCAAGTCAACCATATCAATTATTATAGAATATAAAACCAGTATAAACATAACAATTAAAGGATTGAAATTATAAGATTGGATAAAAAACAAGGTCCAACAAAATATTTCAAGAAACTATCTACTTTAAATATAATGAAAGACCTAAATAAAAGTAACCAGAGGGACAGAGTAAGATTTGAGATATATCATGTAAATACCAATCAAAATGAAGCTGAGTTTGCTTTTTCTTTTTAAAGATTTATTTTATTGTTTTTGAGAGAAGGTGAGAGAGAGAAAGAGAGAGAGATGGAAAGAGAGAGAGAAGGGCGAGGGCCCAGAGCAGTCTCCATAGTTGTACATCATTAGTTGTGACATAGTTTCATTTCACACAGGTGGATGTGGGGCCGTGCAGGGCGGGAACCAAACCAGGGGCCTCCCCGCATGGGATGCGAGAACCTTCACCACCAAGCCAGCCTGGTGGTTACCAGTTGCACTGCAGTTCAGCATATAGGGTATTCATGGTCTGGGGCCAAAAATCAAACCCCAGACCTCACAATTGTGAGTCCAGCTCTCAACCACTGAGCTATCCCAGCATCACCTTCCCTTCTACTCTTCTTATAGTTTCTCACTCTGATAAAATTTCTCAATCATTTATGCTATCACTTTTCCATGAGAGACTTAATGTATTAAGTGTATTAATTTTAATTCTCTGTCTGCCAATTCTAACATCTATGTCATCTTTGAGTCTAATTTTATTGAATATATCATCTCTTGACAGTATATTGGCTTCTTTTTTTTTTTTTTTTTTTTTTAACCTGGGTTTGTGTGTGTTTGCATGATGAAATTTTTCATTGATTGACAGATATAACGTATGGAACAGTAGAGACTGAAGTACATAGTGTTTATGCCTGGAAGTGAGCACAGCTTTCCCTCTGCTGTGTTCTTAGCAGGAGGATTGAGTCTGTCTACAAAGAAGTTGAGCTGGCTTTGCATTTAGTTGACATTATTTTTACATTAAATTCACAGTAACTTCAAATTACTCTGTTCTATTTTATTCCTGGGGTGGGGATCGTTTGTTAGGTCCCCCCACCCCTTTCCATTTTTCTACTTCAGCTCTTGTCTTGGGCCTTTCCTGTGTATCTATTGCAAATAAGTTCTCTACCCTATTGTCCTTCTCCAGCAGTAGCCCCGCTTATTTGGTACTTGCTAACTTGACAGTGGGTGGTCAGAGTGTTCCTTTGCTGTCCTCAGTCAGCATCATTCTTAGGCAGGCCCAGTGGGTAGCTCAGCTCCTTCCCCAACCGTGGGCAATCTCTGATGGTCAAGGGCCCAGATAGTTTTCTGTTCCTACTCTAGGGTTGGATGTTTTATCTTTTCAAAGCCAACTTTTTGTTGAAGAAAAGGTTCACAAATCACGGTTGTTAAAAATGTACAGATTGACAAAATTTCAAAAACTGAACATAGTTGAGTAACCAGCACAAGGTTTAATAAACAAAACATTACCAGCACCAGAAGCTTCCCAGAGACTCCTTTACTATTACGACCACCTCCAAGGGTAACCACCGCCCTGACTTCTGAAGCAGTGTCACCTGTTTTTCTGTTTATGCAAATGGACTCAGCAGTACATACTCCTTTGTGTCTGGCTCTTTTCACTTACTATCACTTTGAGGAGAATCATCCACATTGATATAGATAATTACAAATTGTTCATTTTCATGGCTGTATAGTACAGTTGTTCTTCAGTATCCAGGACACCCAGTTGATACCAAAATCCTTGGATGGTCATGTCCCTTATATAAAAATGGCACGGTATTTGCATATTACCTACACATATCTCCCCATATACTTTAAACCATCTCTAGGTTACTTATAATACCTAATATAATGTAAATGCTATGTAAGCAGTTATATTGTATTATTTAAGGGATAATGGAAAGAAAATGTCTGTATGTGTTCAGTACAGACATAACCCATCATAGTACATAGTCCCTACTAATTACATAGTACACATCAGCAACAACATAATCTTTTTTTGTTTGTTTGTTTTTGAAATATTTTTTATTTGCAATTGGATGAACCCATTGATACAGAACCCATGGATACAGAAGGCTGACTATAATTTCATTGTGTTTATCCCTTTCACTATTCATGAACTTTTGGGAAGTTTCCAGCATGAGGCTATTGTAAAAAATGCCGCCTAGAACATTCTCCTGCATTTTCTCCAGCTGCTCTGTGGATGCCAGAGTTTTCTACTCTTATCTTTCCCTCAGTGGCTTAAGCCTTTGTTCCTTAGGGCCTTTGTGGACCTTCATTCTTTTCTGTATTGCTGACTGTTTCTCTCTAGACCTGTAGTATCAAAAGAAGGTTTCTACTTTCTAGACAATAATAATTTTATTTTGTACTCCGTATTATGTATGATCAGTATCATTCTATGTTGATTATTTTTACTTTGTCTAATTTCTCTGGGATACTTCTTGTAAATTTTAATTGTAGTAGATGGGTATGGATATAATTATGCTTATATCTCTATCATATTTTAGTGTATAGATTTTAGGTATTATAATATTTCTTTTATTTTACAGTCATTATTTTTCTTTAATTTTACAGGCATTGAATAGAAGAAGCGTATGTTTTCATTGTTGGAGCAACAAGCAACACATAAACAGGGCAAAAGGCATTCAATATGGACATATGGTAAGATCAAAATATTTTGCTTTAGGGGTGATAATGGAGAGACATAATTTAAGGCTACAGAAAGGGTATACTAGAACATAATAGAAAGCAAGCATCATCAAACCAATGACAAGTGAAAGGATAGGTAGGTACAGAGACCAACACTAAAGAAACAATGAGATGATATTGGCAAAAGAGGAGACAAGCTTTATTGCAGACACATTATTAAACATTGCCAAGTGGTCTGTAGAGCTTGTGAATAATAATTGCAAAATGGGCCAAGTAAAGACATAGGGTGTGCTGATATCTCAGCAAATCCTCCCTACTTCATAGCAATCTGGGAGAGGTTTGCAGGCAGTATTTTTAGAGTACAAAATTTCTTTGAAAACGTATTTCTTCTACAAATATGACTCAGTAAAATAATGTATTGATGTGCATCTTGTGTGGGAGCTATATAACTCTGCCTGAATATTTATTAGAGCAGTGTTGTGTCCATATATACAAAATAAATAATTTATTTGAAATATTTGAACATGTCTTTGAAGGGTGTGCAGTTTGTATATAGAAATAAGGTGTATCTATTATTCACACAAAAATTTTAACATGAAAGCAAAGATGTTTTTCTTAGTTTCACATTGAATGATATATAATTGTTTTTCTTTCTTTTTTTTTTAATATATATATATATATATATATATATATTTATTTATTTTTGACAGAGAGAGCGAGAGAGAGAGAGCGAGAGAGAGAGAGAGAGAGAGAGAGAGAGAGAGAGGTACAGAGACAGAGACAGAGAGAGAACTGAACTAGGGGAGCTCCCAGTTCAGCATATGGTTCCACATGGGCCGGGGCCAGGATGCGATCCTTGGTCCCCGGCACTGCAAAGTGAGCACCTAACCCACTGAGCCATCCCGGCTTCCCCATAATTGTTTTTCTGTGTGTGTGTGTTTTAGCTAAGAGAATTGCTGAGCAGTAACTCAATCATAATGAAATGTCCTGCTTTCTCTTATATGTTAAGGTCTTCACTGAATTTTTACATGTCCAGTAGATCTTACAGGTAGGTGTATTATCATTATGCTATAGGCACCAAAATCACCCCTGATATGTCCTAGCATGAAAAGAATTAGCTCAGTCCTATGTCAAGCTAAACTCAGAGAAAAATATTTTTCAAAGATTTGTGGACAAATTTCACTCACTACTGTTTTTTCCCTAATTACCCCGACAGTTTACCTTTTCATCCTGTTACTATTATTAACAATGTTCAAAAAAGAACAGCATAACTTATTACAAAAATAATAGAAGGAAAATCATCTGATGTTCATTTCACACGTGGGAGTTATATCTTCATAAATTTAACTCATTCATTTATTCTTTCATTTGAAAATATTCATTATGCACCAGAAACTAGTCTATGCCCTGGAGATAGGCCAGTCAATAAAATTGACTAAATCCCTGGCCTCCTAAATGTCACATTGTAGTTGGATGAATAAAGTATATAACAGAGTTGTTTAGTGTAATGGAGAAAATAAAGAAAAAAAGGAGGAGAGGCAGTGTGTGTATGATTAGGGGCCATTTTATTTATTGCTGAAGGATTAACTGAGAAGGTGGAATTTTAGCAATATGCTGATGAAGATGTGGTAGCAAACCACTTGTACATTTTATAGAAGAATGTAAAGGCAGTGGGGAAAATAATTTTGGTTTAGAAGCTTACATGATCTTCTTGATAAAAATAAGTAAACTGTCGTAAGAAATTTGGAATTTAGTCTGACTGGTATAGGAAGGGTTTGAAAGGTCTGCACATAAGGATAAAGTGATAGGACTGTTTCAGTGGGATCACATTGGTAGCATTATGGAGTCAGTCTGGTGGCAGCCAAGAGTGAAAGCAGAGACCATTTAGTCAGTTAATGAGTCATGGTAATGGTCCGTTTCAGTGTGTTTGTGTGGGAGCAGTGAGAAATGGTCACATTTTAAATATATTATGAAGGTAGAGGCAGCAGATTATGCTAGTTGGTAGAATGTGAGAAAAAGCAACGATGGTTTGCAGTGTGTATGCGTGTTTGTTTTCACCCTCAGCAGCTAAAAAGATTGTGTTCCTATTAACAAAATGGAAAAGACTTTATAATAGCAGGTTTGGAAAGAAAGATCAATATGTGAATTTTGGAACATTAATTTTGAGTGCTCAAGATGAGATAAATGTGGGGGATAAGCAGTTGGATACACAAGTCTGAAATTTCAATAGAAATTTAGACTGAAGGTATAAATTTGGGGTCATCATCATCATCATTATTATATGTTTAGTAGCAAAGTTATTATATTGTATGAAGTTTTCAAATGTGAGGAGAAATAATCTAATGAGATCCAAGGGCAGAGCACATTTCAGAGTCAGGAGTAAAAGAATAACCACAAAAATGATAATAAGAAGGAAAGAATCAGATTCTATTCACTGTCATTGGTTACCTTTAAATAGCCAGGAATTTTAACATATAATTTAATCCTTAAAAATGATATATAGGAAAACCAGTTGTCTTCATGACATAAATGAGGAAAATTATTTTGAGGCGGGGGGGGGGGCATTTTACTCAAGGTCACATATTTTAAATAGTGGACTTGTATTTGAATCCTGGTGTTGGGATTTCAAATCAATTAAACGTTGTACTCTTCACCTAGGTCGTGTTCCCTTCAGCATGTGTGTCTTTCAGTTCAGAAGATACAAATATCCACTCTAAACAGTGGCTTAAACATTGTCAAAGAAATGTAGTTAGTATCAGCTACAACAATTCAGTAAACAATATCTGAGATAATACACAAAACCAGTAAGCTTGAAAAAAAGTTTAAGATTTATAAGGGGGAATGGAGAATTTGAAACAAAGTAAAAGCAATAGGCAGGAAAGATGAAAAACTCTGGGCTCTGCACATTAAGACAGACTTGAATGGGGTGCCCAGTAGAATTCTGGACTGTCAAGGACCCAGATAAGTCATTAAATTCCTGTAGTGTAGAATACAAACATGATGGCTTTGTTAGATATGAGATGAATAGGAAAAAAAGGCAAACAGGCAATACCAGTTTTAACAAAAACTCAGTAAACACTTATTAAATATGTGCTAGTAAGTAACATAGCCAATGCTGGCTCAAAGATACAAAACTAATCCTGTAATGGGGATACATCTCTTGTTTTTGTTTCCTATTAATCCTCAAGTTCCATATTTCTTTGATAATTGTGTTATTCTCCAGGCTTCTTGAAACACATGACTCAGTGCCTCTATGAAGCTTGTCTCCACTCTTCTTCTTCTTTTTTTTTTTAAGATTGGTTTTATTTATTTTTTTACAGAGACAGAGCGAGACAGAGACACAGAGAGATAGAGAGAGACAGAGACAGAGAGAAGGGGGAGGGCCCAGAGTAATCTCCATAGTTGTACATCATCAGTTTTTGTCATAGTTTCATTCCACACAGGTGGGCAGGGGCTGCGCATGGTGAAAGCTGGGCTGGGGACCTCTCACATAGGAGGCACGCCCTCATGAGCCAGGGGCCAAATTGGGAGGAACAAGAACCAAATTGGGGGCCTCGTGCTTGGGAAGCACAACCCATTTCAGCATATGGGTTCGCATGGGCTGGGGCTGGAGCTGGGATTTGATCCTTGGTCCCAGGGCTACAAAGAGAGTGCTTATCCCACTGAGCCATTCTGTCTTCTCTCCATTCTTCTGTGGTTATAGTCTACCTGCAGACAAAGCAAAAGGTCTCAAAGTCCATAAGGTACAATCTCACCCTCCTTATAAGAGAGCATTCTTTTCACTAACTTAAAGATACTTTTCTGATATTTATATTACTCTGGAAAAGAAAAGGGAAACCATAAATAAACACTCTTGCTATTAAGATTCCTAAACACACAAAACAGTATCTGAAGCAATAGTCCCACTTCCCAAGAACCTACAGTGTGGTAGAAGGCAGAAGTCTAAACTTTATCCTATTTCTAAATCATCCCTGCTAACTGGTTTCCATAGTTCATATGTTATACAGCAATGATTTGTCTGTGCACTGGTAATGCCATTTATTGAGCACTCATACTTTGTTGGGTGCTTAATAGTGACCATGAAGATGAAGATAATATGAACCACATATATATTACTTACTGTCTTTAACATTATATCCTATGTCAGTATCACTGTGGTATTAGTATCATTCCAATTTTACAAACAGGGAATGTGAATGCACAGAAGCAGTGCTTATAGTGTTCAACACCCATGGTCTCATTGATTGTAAGGGATAAAGCCAGGTTTTCAGTTCAGGTCATCTATTTCCTAAGACTGAAGTTTGAATACCACGCCACCTCTCCCAAATCTCTGAAATTATTCAACGATATAAACTTCAAAGTGATAACGCTATATACAGATACTATTTATAACATCAAATGTCTAGTAAAGGATATAGAGTTTTTCTATAACAATTCTCAGAAATCCTTTGGACCTCCACTTTGTTGGGAAGATGAATGTCAGGAAGACCATACATAGCTATAACTATTTCTTGTGAATGTAGCTGGTCATTTTCATAAGCAATTTCTACCACAGATAATCTCATACCCTGGTTTGTCTTAATCTCCTTGAATATAATGTGTGGCGAAGGGACCATATTTATTTCTCTCTCTCTCCAGCCTAGAAGTTAATCAGATAATCTCTTTCCAGTTTTTCCAGGATAGATGATTAGCTATACAAAGCAGAATCATGCCTTTTATAACACTCAGAGTAGCATTTCACATGATCAGTGACTTTTCCTGAGGTGAATCTCCATTGCTGTAGAGCTAATGTCCTGGGTGGTAATTAGCCATCTTCAGAAAATGAAACGTTGTTTTCTGTTTGTTTTTCTTTTCATTTTTTTTTGTTTTAGCATCGAAGAGTAATAATTTGACTTTGATTATTACAGCAATATGAAATGTCATTAGAAGAGACTCTGAAAGTCATGTGATCAGCACAACTAAATAGAGATACTGAGACTCAGAGTTGTTCAAAGTCACACATTTAATTAATTGCCTAACATGGATTAGAACATAGATATTCTGATTTGAAGTCTATCCGTCTTCGTCAAGATTATATGATATCCAAGAAAGCCAGCAGGTATTAACATAATCACATTTCATGACCATTCTCCATACTGTAGGTGTCTGATAATAGGGACTGGATTTTAAAATGTATTCTCCTTTAGCTTTAACTTTATTTTTTTTAAACCAATGAATGGATTTATTTATTTATTTATTTATTTAATTGGTTTTGACAGAGAGAGAGAGAGAGAGAGAGAGAGAGAGAGAGAGAGAGTGATAGAGAGAGAGAGAGATACAGAGACAGAGAGAGAACTGAACTAGGGGAGCTCCCAGTTCAGCACATGGTTCCGCACGGGCTGGGGCCGGGACTCGATCCTCGGTCCCCAGCGCTACAAAGCGAGCGCCCAACCCACTGAGCCATCCCGGCTTCCCCAACTTTCTTAAAATAAGGAGTTGAAGTGAAAGAAAATTATATTCTTTGTTTTTAATATAAAGCTTTCATTGACTTGAATAACAATCCTAAAGCCATAAAACAAAGCTCTTCTTTTTTCTTAAATTAAATTTAATGGGGTGACGTTGGTTGGTAACAATTAGATAGTTTCCCGATATACAAGTCCACATCACATCACCCATGCATCGCATTATGTGCTCACCACCCAGAATCAGGTCCCCCTCCACCACCATATATCCGGTGCCCACTCCCACCTCCCCCCACAACTCTCCCACCCCCTCCTCCCCCCTCTCCAGGTAACCACCAAACTATTGAGTGTGTCCATAATGCTGGTGCCCACTCCCACCTCCCCTCTCTCCCTCCTCCCCTTCTGTTCTTAAACTTAGAGATATACTAGTAGTTCCTTAATTTCAGCTCTTCATTTGCATGTATTATCTTTCCACATTTAAACGTATTAAGAGAAAAATATGATTGTTAAACAAGTCTACATATATTAAGCAGAGCTTTTTTCCCCTATGCTTTGAAAAATGTTCCACTTTGTATTGAGGTTTAAATAAAGGATAATATTTATTAATTCACAAAGTCTTACATAACTTTGTTATTAAGAACAGGGATAAATGTGAAAAAAGGCAAAAGTAAAAAAAATTTTTAATGTAAGAAAATTTTCATGTTAGTCAAAAACATTAAAGCTTGTTGCTTTGAAATTCCAATTGCTTAAGCCTTGGGCATTATACAAGAAAGCAATGAGGTCGGTTGGATAAAAGACAACACATTCAGCAATAGTTAGCAGGTTTAGAAAAGTTAAGATATGAATGTTGGGATGGATATATATACCTATATGTCTATAGGCATTTAAAATTACCTAGAGGTACCAGACTTCAGGAAAATAGAAAAAAAATTATAAATCAAAGCTGCAATAAAAGAAACACTAAATGATATACTTGGGACAAAATATCACTTAATGATGCCCATTTAATGTGTAAAAAAATGTTTAAAAGTATGTTTCTTGACATTGAATATTTAGGTAGAGTTTGCGATTTAACTTTAGCTTTTACATTAAATGCAGGTGGGTATTTATTTCCCTTTTCTTAACCAAATGCAGTGTTATGCCTGTCATGCAATGCTCAGAAAAGACAGAACTGTCATCAGAAAGCCAATTAAAGATTTAAAGAAGGCGGGGCTGAAGTTCTACTTGTAAAGAGAGCCTGAGAGGACAAACATGAGATCTTACAGCTAGGATTTCAGAGCTGGACCTTGAGTGCAAAGGCTTAACCGTTATCAATGCCATGTCCCTTTGGTAGATGTCAATTAAGACTGTCATTCTGGATGGATCTTAACTTATGCCATTTATTAAACTGAAAAATATATGAACTAGACTTATTTTGATGATCCTTTTGCAGTATATACAAATAATGAATCATTATGTTGTACGTTTGATGTCAATTATACTTTAAAAAGTGAAATAAAAAATTGTTTGGGATGCTGGGATTACTTAGTGGTTGAGGGCTTGCTTCATATTCATGAGGTTCAGAGTTCGATTCCTGGCCAAGGCCTGTGAAAACCCTGTATGTTGAACTGAAGCACAACTGGTAACCACCGGGATGGCTTGGTGGCAAAGGTTCTCGCTTCCCATGTGGGAGTCCCCCAGTTTGGTTCCTGCCCTGTGCAGCCCCACATCCATCATTGTGGAATGAAACCATGTCACAACTAACGATGTACAAGGATGGAGACTGTTCTGGGCCCTCCTCTTTCTCTCTTTTTCACCTTCTTAAAAAAAAAATTGATCAAGGCAGCCGTAGAAAAGAACTAAATGAATTGCTTTCCCTCCAAAGCCGAATGTTTTTTGGATTAATTTAGGAGTGCCATGAAAGGTGTTCTATTGTGTGAGACTCTCAACACGCATTGGACTGGCCCCTCTTGATTCCAGTGCCCCTCCTTCAATTTCATGTTATCTACTTTACTCTATTTTCCTTCTTAAATGTCCTCCTAGTCCACTAGTATTTATTTTTCTACTGTACTCCAATAGCTTCCTTCTGAGATAGTCTCATACTTGAACTGATCCTCTCCTTTCATTGTCCTTATACAATGCTATTAATATCGTATTCCCAGATGTGTCATGGAGTGAATTACTATAAGTTAAAACACATCATAGATATGCCCTAAACCCCATAAGTTTGCATGAAAATGCAGATGAATGAACACTATGTTAAAAAGTCGTTAGTATTTTTACATAATTTACTTCATATAAATTCATATTTTATGCATTATTTTTGGATTTGGCACTGGTGTTTAGCATCTCACAGGGTAGTGAGGAGACTTCCCACGTTAAAACAACAGCAATGAATCAACTCTATCTGACTCATATCCTAACATAGTTAGAAAAGGCATTATAACTCATGTAATCTATACTATTATCTTTCCAAAGTTGAAATTCTTAATTACCTCATGAAGGGTCAGCATCCTCTTCTTGAAGGATAGTGATTTTAGTACTTCTCAAGAAAACTTGTTCCCTTTTTGGTACCTTGTCCTTGTTAGAGCATTATTTCTTTAATAGGTTTACTTATAAAATTTCTATTTTTGATTATGCTTTTCTCAAATGGAACAAGAAGCAAGTGGAATGCTTTTACATTATTTGATTATCATTAGAATGCCTCTACATATTTTCTGAACTTTTTGCTAAATTAACTGTACCTGATTCCTCTACTGTTTTGGGTATAATGATGCAGTGACAGTTTTATTACTATATAATTATTCTAAAACTTGGCACAGTTCCTCTTCATTAGAGAACTCTCTTATTTGAAAAAAAATAATAGCACCTTAATAAATTACTAGTGTAGGAGATAGAAGCCCTTGGGCTAGGTTGAATGGAGTCCAGTTGAAAGAGAAATGTTTGCAACTCCCCTGCACACAACTGGAGAGAAATGTGTATTGCCTGAAGAATGAAGCTTTGATGAGTGGATGAGGGAGCCAGCAAGATTGAGGGGAGCTGAAACAAGGTGACATAAGGGCCAGTGAACTATCACTCTCCTTGCTACTCAATGCACTGAATAGAAGCCAAGAGACATTTTAAGAATCACGATGACTCCAGTTCATGTTTCAATACGTTTTCAGATACCTAGTAAACCTGCCTCCGCATGCTGCTTAAGTTTTGCCATGTGTTCCTATAGAGTGAAGAAGTAGGTGGTGAATTTTACATCCAGTTATAGTCTATGTAACAGGCAGAATATACCAATATGAAGAAATTAGAGAAAATTATGTACATATGAGTGTGCTAGGGAATTGTAGAAATGTTATAGGAATGTTGTTTTCATATTCCATGGAATTCCACTTAGATTTTTTTTTAATATAAGGATTATACATACAGCAGGACTATTTTTAAACTCCAGATTTTCCTTCTCTATGTATAGCTTAAAATGTGGTGCCCAGAAAATAATACAAAAGGGAAATAAAAGGATCCAGCTGGTTCCAAGTTGTCATTTACTCTGCAGTTAATTTATCTCAATTATGTTTCCGGATGTTGAACTCTAAGGATCCAAATAGAAAAACAAACAAACAAACAAAAACAACCCAGCAAATGTACACTTGCTCTAGTTTGAAAATTTCTAATTTACTTTTTTCAGCTTCAGAGTAAGTTAGCATCTCTCATAGCATTCACTACGTCTTAAATGATCAGTGGGCGAGTTATGCTTTGAGAAGTGCAAATTACTCGTTTACTCATTCAATGAGTATTTAATGCCTGCTTACTCCATGCCAAACACTATTGTAAAAGTTAAGTTTACAGAAATGAAGAAAACCAATACATTTGTCAACTAATGGAATGATAAGTAAACAAATGTATTATTTTATTTTTAAGCAAATTAGAGCAAATTTCAGAAAAATATGTATAGCACAATATGATTTGTCAAAAAATTTAAAAAGATGGAGATGTGCATCCATGTGGGAAAATACTCAATAGACACACAAAGCACTGTAAATAGTGGGAACAGAGTCAGGAAGGGAGTGAGGGAAAATTATTACTTTTTATGTTATACAGTGCATATCTTTTTGTAATGTTTGGATGTATTTTTTATGTGTGCATGACAATATAATATAATATTTGTATAAGCAATGTACATTACTGTGTAATATATAATAAATAGACATAGAGAACCTTAACCAAGTATCAAGCTTTACTTAAAAAAAATTAAAGTCTGTATTTTGCTCTCATTTTCCTAATTTTTTTCTAATGTCCTTCTTCTGTTTCAGAATGCCATTTAGAATATCAAATTGAGTGTAGTCATCATGTCTTCTCAGACTTTTTGGCGGTGACATTTTCTCAGGCTTTCCTTTCTTTTCTGTGACTTTGACAGTGTCAAAGATTGCTGGTCAGATATTTTACAGAATATCCCTTAGTTGGCATTTGTTTGATGTCTTTTTCTTAATTAGTCTCAGGTTATGGATTTTGGGGAGAAAGCCACAGGTAAAGTGCCATTCTCACTGCATGTCAAAGGTACATACTGTTCACATGGCATCACTGGTGATATTAATCCTCTTGCTGAGAGGCTTTGCAGGTTTCTCTGCTGTGAAATTACTCTTTTTTGTCCCATTCCATAGTGTAGTCTGTGAAAGGAAGCCAGTATGCACAGGCCACACGTGAAAACCTGGGACCTGTTCCTAGAGGGAAAGCCCAGAAAAGTGTGTGTGTGTGTGTGTGTGTGTGTGTGTGAGAGAGAGAGAGAGAGAGAGAGAGAGAGAAAGAGAGAGGGGAGGGGGCTGATGGGGAGGAGAGACTAAGACTGTGGCTCCTAGGAGTTTCTCATTGTCACTGGAGGTCATATTAAGCCTCCAGCAATTTGTCAAAATTGCCATTTCAGTTTTTCTGCTGGTTTATGGCTCTAACAGTTTCTGCTCCCTGAAAGCAGACCTCAGCTATGACTCTCTGGAGGCCTCTAGCTTTCTAGATTTCAGGTTGCAGATTTTCGGTACAACCTCAGTTTATTGATAGGTCTGAGGAAAGTCATTGAGTTTTGGTGTGTCCAGCTTTCTCTTATTGTAACGATGGTGTATTTGTTTGCTGGAGCTGCCATAGTAAAGGATCACAGATTGGGTGGTTTCAACAACAAAAAATTATTTTCTCACAGTACTGGAGACTAGAAGTCTTAAATCAAGAAGTCAGCAGGTTTTTTTTTTTTTTTTTTTCTGAAACTGCCCTCCTTAGATTATAGATGGCTATCTTCTGTCTTCTCCCTTTGTCTTCACATATATCTGTAATCTCTTCTTATGAAGACACCGGCCAGCCATACTAGATTAGAACCCACCCTAATATTGTTTTAACTTAGTTACTGTAGCTCCAAATACAGTTATATTTTGAGGTACTGGGAGTTAGAAATTCAACATATGAATTTTAAGCACACACAATTCAGCTCATAACAAATGACAGTAACAGTTTTTAAGCTCTTTACATGTTGGAGTTGAAACCAGTAAGTGTCAGTAAGCGAACATCTCTAATGTCAATGTTTCAGTGTTTTATGGGCAGTTCTTAGGTGTGATAAATATTATTAGCAAAAGGTCCGTGGTACATTTTCACTAAAGGATCTGTGTTAATCAGGGTGCCAGAGAAATAGAGCTAATAGGGGATGTCTGTCTGTCTGTCTTTCTGCCTGTCTGTCTAACTCTATCTAGCTATCTAGCCATCTAGCTATCTAGCATCTATCTCTGTATATGTATCTATTTCTATCTATCTATCTATCTATCTATCTATCTATCTATCTATCTATCTATCTATCTATCTATCTATCTATCATCTATTGTCTATTATCTATCTATCTATTTATCTATCTATCAATTATCTGTCTGTCTGTTTATCTGTCTGTCAATCTAGTCTGTCATCTAACTGAAGACATTTATTAGAAGGCATTGGTTCACTTGAATATAGAGACTCACAAGTGCCACCGCCTGCCCACTGCAAACTGGGGACTAGGGTATAATTTAGAGGCCTGAGAGCAAAGAGACAACATTGTCCAGTCCAGTCTGGGTTTGAAGGCCTGAGAATCAGAAGTGCTGAGGGCAGGAGATAATCGATATTTCAGAATCAAAACCAAATAATTGCTACTTCTTATTACCTAAACCAAAGAGGAAAATCTCTTTAACAGGAGAGGAATATGACTCTGTACTGCCAGGAGCTCTGCTGAATAGGGAGTGAGAGATGAATTGCCAGTGTCTGAGTGGCCAACGGAAGCAACAAGCCATATGAGGGCTATCCGGAAAGTATCCAGCCATGAAACTGCTCTGATTATACTGACAATTGCTGAATTTTTTCCAGACAGCCCTCGCAAATTTAAGAATTAAACCTTTAATTGCTTATCATGATGGCCTAAGCAAATTATAAAAACAGAAAAAATGTCGATGCCATTTTTCCTCAATGAATGGCATCTGAGTCAAAGATTGGGGGTCAGCACAGACATGGGGGTCGTCTTAAATTTGAGGGAGCCCTCAACCAAAGGCTGCTTCAGTTTTATGGACTATGGGGAGTGAGACAGGAGGAAGAGGAAGAAGTAGAAAAGTACTGAGTACTGAGTGAGAATGCGGGAAAATTAAGGTTTCTCCCTTCTGCCCATAAAGAGATCTCAGGAGCTGCCAAGAAGACATTTGCTTATGGCTTCCATAAAGTAACCTCGAAAATGAAGGCATCTGGGCTAGAAATGCCTATATGTGAAAGCATGTGACAGGCCGGGGGCGGGGTGCTGTTTTCTTCACAGATTGTGATGCTTTGGCTGTTCCCTATGCCTGGTTGAGGAAGGCAGCTTTCCCTCGTGTGGCCTGCTGGATGCAGCCTTTGTAATTGCCTGTGATCTGGCCCAAAAAAATCACACGTAGGTTTTTAACCCGGCATTGGATTCCTCATATACCAAATTCTTCCTAAACAAATTGTAACTTCAGAATAAAGTTACAATTTTAATTTGCATTTTTTTTTCAATATTATGGTTAACATTAAGAAACACTAATGCCAGATGTTAAAATAGTTTTTACATTGTTTGGAAATTTTGGTAATAATGCATAGGACGCCTTAATTTATTGCATGTAGGATACATCCACATAAGCCCCATTTTGTAAAAATTTCAGACAGTTATCTTTCAAATCAATGAATAGTTGAACTAATTTTTACTTGTGCTAAAAATTGTACCCTCCCTGAGAACATTCAGAAAATATGTTTAGAAGTACAGGAAGGGATGTTCAGTTAGTTTAGTTTTTGAGGAATGGGAATAGAGGTGGCTTACTCTGGGAACTTTGTCAGTATTTCAGTTACCTGATCACCATAAGGAACATGAAGCCCCACAGCTATACTCATATTTTTACTTACCTAAGTTCTATTTTTCTGTCCCAGCTCTTCCCGAGAACATCAGAGGCAGTGTGGCATAGCAAAAAGCATATAAGCGATAGAGTTACCCAGATGGAGATTGCACATTTTTATTTTTATATTGATAATCGAAAGCAAGTTTTTTTTTAATTATTAATATATATATTATTTTTGGCAGAGAGAGGGAGAGAGATAGAGATACAGAGACAGAGAGAACTGAACTGGGGGAGCTCCCAGTTCAGCATGTGGGTCCGCATGGGCCGGGGCCAGGATTCGATCCTCGTTCCCCGGTGCTGCAAAGTGAGCGCTGAACCCACTGAGCCATCCTGGCTTCCCTGGAAAGCACACGAGTTTTTAAAGTACATGAGAGATTTTCTTGTTTTCTGTGTGCATCCAATCACAAACTAGGAAGCCAGAGTTTGTTTGGCTATCTATTGATGTATTCAGATGGCAGTTAGAAAAGAGAAATTTAGAGTACACTAGAATTTGGCATTTTCTTCTTCATTATTTGTTTCATGTATTCATAGGAAAGATTGCAAGGGCAAATGAATAGCAAAAGTATACCATGATTACATGTAATTGGGTCATCTATCAGCAATACCAGTCTTTAGATATGGCAAATAAAATCATTTCTCTTATTCTTAGAAGACATTATAAAATATTTCATGTTGATATAACTCTGTCAAGGAGATAGAAGGCATGTGTAATTCATCCTACATACACACATTCATACACCACCATATTAATACACACCCAACAAAGAAAAAAAATTAATGAGGTTGTTTAACCAAAGGGTTACTTAGGAATTAGTGGGTTACTAATTTACAGTTCAGTTGTTTGGTTTAGTTTAACTAGTTATCTTCAAAGTAATTGCTTAAAAGCATTTTTTTTTTATCATGCTGATGTTTGTGTGGAGAAAAAGTTGGAGTGCAGAACTCATAATTAAACTTGACTGAATTGGCTACTTCATTACTTTGCTCTGTGACTTTGGACCATCTTTAACCTTCCTAATAATTAATGTACTTGAATATTATAACAAAGTGATTAGTAACATAGTCATTTTGCCAGAGTGACTGGATCAATAAATCAATCTAATGCTGAGTATTTACTAATTGATTGATTTAGGCATAACACCATGCATGCGTGGAATATCCTTGTTTTATTTCAGTTCTCCATACAGATCACCAGAGAAGAAAACGGGAACCTTGAGATTTTGGTCTTAACTTTTCCATCACCTATCTGTATGGTCTTGTTTTAGTAATTTATTTTTGCACATTCTTGGTTTTATCAATGGTTAAATATCAACCTGTGACAAAACAATAAAAGTTATTTAATATTCCAATAGAAATTCTATACAGGATGGTCACTATTATGAGGAAGATAGCAATAACAACTAATACATACCTAGTGTTTAGTATGTGCCAGCATTATAAGTGTTTTACATGTAATATAGTATTCAATCTGCACTAATATCTCCAGATGCAAGAATTGTTGATTTTTTTCATATATAACTTAAGAAAACTAAATTTGAAAACAAAAAACTAATACTTTAACAAATGTTTAAAGTTTGTAAGACCCAGAACAGAGCTTAAACCAATTTCTATTCATACAAAGTCTATGCTCCTCTCCCTCTATTTTATAGCCACTCCTTACAAATACCATTTACCACATATGCTCTTGTTATAGGCATCAATAAAATGGAGCTCGCTGTCTCAAAACTTAACAAAATACTACTACTACTACTACTACTACTACTACTACTACTACTACTACTACTACTACTACTAAAGTAAATCAACCATTAACTTGATTATGAGTACAGTGACTTTTCAATTAGAATTAGAGTAGAGAAATTCTCACACGTGGAGTAGGATTTGCCTCTAGGCTTATATTTTGCTTAGTGGGCAATAATTCAGAAAAGAACACTGCCTAGACCTAGACGATTAGTGTAGGCTTGGAAACTTTAGAAACCCAGATGCAACCTCAGGATTGAAACTCATCAAATTAACGACTTTAACCAAATGGTTTGACAGCAGTTCCTTCTTGAAACTCCGACTAATTAGGCCAAGCATGTGACTTCTTCATAACGAAGGCTTTCTCTGCTGTTCACTGCTGGTCTAGAATTTGAAAGGTACTTCAACATCTATTGGCTCCTCAGAGCATGCTCCATTCAACTGATGTATCTTTCCCCTTTTGCACAGGGTAGTTCAGCATAAAACCCAGCACTTTTGCTGATTCCCAATGGAGGACAAACACCTGGAAGAAAGATATAATTTTTACAATCTACAGGTTTCTATTGGGAAATGGGGAAAAGAAATAGAACCATTGAGACCAAGAAGAGGAAAACATTAATAAGTGCTGCTGTCATTGCAGGAAAAAAGATTTTCAAAACAACAACAATAAAAAGTGCCTCTAGGACTGTTGTGCAGTATTCTTTTTCCTCTGCTAAAAAGGAAAAAAAACATGACAAAATAGAGCAGCAAAAGAGGACTGGAAAAAGAGATAAATAAAATAACAGGTCAAGCTCCCAGAGTTGTTTTTTGTAAAAAAGAAAAATAGTGAAAAGAGAAGAGGATTTAGTTTCTTCTTTTTTCATGTATTATATATGTGTAGGCATTTGTGATGGGGAGCATGTGAATATTATGTATCTGTGTAGAAAACAACTCCAGTTATAAAAATAGAATATACACATAGGAGTTTATGCACTCCAAGTCATTTGTGTGATTCAGACTGTCACATATAAGCCCGCTAAAAAAATGCAGATTCCAAAGCAAGATTGTAGAAAGAAAACAGTAACCAAGTAATTGATTTGGAAACAGGAAGCAAACTATTCTTCTTTCTAAGTACTCCATTCTAATGATCCATTATTTATGTATTTCCTTGACTGTTTTTAGTTTTTTTCCCTCAAAATATGGTTGTTTCTCTCTTTTTTTCCCCTGTGATATATATGTGTGGTTGTTTTAAAACGGAGAGTGAATGGTTCTCTATATATTATTTTGGAAAATTCTATGCAAAAATGACTTAGTTTGATGATAGTTATATTTATTTTAATATAAATAATCACTGGACTGTGTTTCCCTTCTACATATACTTTTTTTTTAAAAGAATATCCTGAAATTGTCATTAGAGATTTTGTGTACACTTTACAGAATCTAGTTTTTTAAGAGCACATACTCATATTGATATACTTAAAATGAAATAAAATTTCCATATTGAATCGAATATTGCCCACCACTTTTTCTGTCATCAACACACAGTGACAGTATCTCTTTTGATGCCTGTCTCCAACACCATTTTAAAAAATCAGAGTATAGCTGGTACAGGTTGTATCCCCTCTAGTTTTACCCTTTAAAATTACTTGATAATATATTTCAATTATTAAAAAATATGAAGTGACTTTAATGATAACCCTAGATACTGCAAA
Organism: Craseonycteris thonglongyai; assembly: GCA_004027555.1. Taxonomy (NCBI): domain Eukaryota; kingdom Metazoa; phylum Chordata; class Mammalia; order Chiroptera; family Craseonycteridae; genus Craseonycteris; species Craseonycteris thonglongyai. The sequence continues at coordinate 9,287 of PVKE010010137.1, read as the reverse complement.
TAATGATCTTGGAAGGAAAAAACAAACAAAAAAGCTGCCTAAAGCTTTAGAATAGACTTTTCTTGCTAGTGTGGTCACAGAAGCAATGCTACAGAAAGAGAAAAGTGACACTCCAGGGATTTCATTTTTGCTTCACTCCTCATTACTTATGTGGCTTATTATAGCACACGGAACACCAGAGATGACAGAATAGTCATCTTCCTCCTGGTAAAATCTACAGCATACTCACACTCATAAATAAAGCTCTCAATGTATTGTTGTTGCTACTGGAATGCCCACTCAGACACTATGTCGCCAGTTTTACCATGAGGGAACGACTACATTCCAGTGATACTCTAAGTATTTGCATAAGAAGAGTCAAAATGTAGCCATGTGGGAATGTCTGGATAGCTTAGTGGTTGAGTGCTGGTCTCACAATCACGAGGACTGGGGTTTGATTCCTGACCCTGGTGGAGAAAACCTATATGCTGAATTGCAGCCCAGCTGGCAGCTGTTGAGATGGCTGCTAATGTTCTTGCTTCCTGTGAGGGAGGCCTGCAGTTCAGTTCCCGCCCCATGTGGCCCCACATTCACCTGTGCAGAATGAAACCGTGTCACAACTAATGATGTACAACTATGGAGACTGTTCTAGGCTCTCCTTCCCCCACCCTCTCTCACTTTCTCTCAAGCAACACAATTTATTTTTAAAAATGTAGCCATGTTAAGTATGTCCTTAGGAATTATTTTAGAGGTGTAAATGTGCAAGGAACATGAGATATTATCAAATCTCTTCTATTTCTAAAGTATTGAATGAAGGCTATTGTGTGTATACTCTCCCTCAGTAATTGATACCAGTTTTTGAGCACCCTTCTTGTTTATAACTGAACTTTCTTACGTTGCTGCTTAGAAACTTATTTCTTGACTTCTGATATTTGCAAGTGATTTGCCAGTCTGTCCCAGATTCCTCTATTATATTCATCTTCCTAACAAAAGTTCTTATAATATTACATTTTATCAAAAAAGAAACTGTATGGTTCTTCAGTGCCTACTAAATAAAGGAGTGATGATTATGCTATTTCACTAGCTTAGAATTTTCAATGGTTGTCCGCTTCCATTGCTCTTTATTTGAGCAATTTATTTAAATCCAATCTTTTTTCAAGATTCTTCAATATACAACAGAATTAATTTATTTATTCTACCTACTAATTCAACCAACATTCATAGACATTTTTCACGTGGCAGATATGACAGTTACAGTGGTGAATCAGATGCATTTGGCTTTTGTTCCCATGCTACTTACAATCTAGGAATATTTCCTCACCTAACAGCAATTTCTTCTTTCTTTGTATTTCTCTAGTACTGCATTTATATTTTTATGACTTTCCTATCTATCTGTAGTTCATTTTGCTTTCTATCTCATGTGCATATGTAACACACACATATGCATACTTGTTCTAAATTTATATTAACATTCATATTTTAATGCATGCATCTTTTTCACTTACACATTGCTATCTAAAAGACTATCCCAGTGAAAGCTGGAATGGCTCAGTGGGTTAAGTGCTCGCTTTGAAGCCCCGGGGACCGAGAATTGAATCCTGGCCCCGACCCGTGTGAATCCATATGCTGAACTGGGCTGTGCTTCCCATGCAGGAGACCCCCAGTTCAGTTCTTGCCCTCCAGTTCAACCAGTGGCTCGAGGGAGCGTGCCTTCCATGCAGGAAGCCCCACCCCAATTCTCACTCTGCGTGACCCCTGCCCACCTGTGTGGAATGAAGCTATGTTGAAAACTGATAACGTACAACTATGGAGACTGCTCTGGGCCCTCCCCCTTCTCTCTGTCTCTCTCTGTCTTCGTCTCTGTCAAAATCAATAAAATAAATCTCTCAGAGACTATCCCAAAGGTTTGTCTTAAAACTTTAATCATTTTCTGACTCATGATTTCATGAAACAGGAATGTGGTCAGGGCATAGCGGTGATGGCTTGTCTCTGTTGTATGGTGTCTGATGACTCAACTGAGATGAGTCAAATGCCAATGAGCTAGAAATAGAAAATCCAGGAACTGAGCAGACATCATCCTCTTTCTCTACATAGTCTCTCCATGGGGAAGGTTGCTTGAGCTTTCTCATAGAATCACGGCCTCAGGGAAGTGGGAATTTTTAGGTAGCTGTTCAGGGCTTCAAAGATTAAGCTTCTAAAGAGTTCAGGTAGAAATACAAGCATTCTAGAAACCTGGCCTCAACACTCACTCATTTCACATTCGATTGTTAATGCAAGTCAAGAAGGCTAGCTCAGGCGAAGCCCGGATGGCTCAGTGGGTTAAGTGCATCATTGTCGGCTCCTACTGGGGGGCATGCCTCTCATGTGGGAGGCCCCCAGCTCATGGGGGCACGTCTTTCATGTGAGAGGCCCCTGCCCGGTTCCCACCCTGCATGGCCCACGCCCACCTGTGTAATGAAACTGTCAAAAACTGACAGTGTACCACTATGGAGACTACTCTGGGCCCTGCTCCATCTTCTTTCTGTCTCTCTCTATTTCTTTCTCTCTGTAAAAATCAATAAAATATATATATATTTTTAAAGAAGACTAGCCCAAATTCAGGGTGAGTTTAATGTCTTAAATCATCAATCAAGTTTTCTGGTTGCCCATGTAAGGAGTTTGGAATTTGCCACTCTTTCCTAACAAGTAAAAAGCTGTGCAGAAGGCATATAGTTTTCAAACAACAAAAAACAAAAGACGAAGAAAAGTACTAAACAAAACTAGAATAAAAACAAACAAACAGACAAACAAAAACACTGTATCTACAGAGGAACAAATGCACAAATATTTGAATTACATAAAAATTATACTTGACTTCTTAGAAACCATGCAAATAAGAAGAGAGTAGAGTGAAATATTTAAAGTATTGAGGAGAAGACCCCATCAACTTAGAATTCTATACCTTGCAAATTTATTCTATTAAAGTGAAGGAGAAATAGACTTTCTTATACAATCAAAAAGTGAAGGAATTTTTTGCAATAGACCTGCCATGTAAGACATTGGTTAAATAAGTGCTTTGGAGAGAAGGAGAATAGTATACATTAGAAACATAAGGTAAGGAAGAGGAACAAAGAAGGCATAAGTAAAAATAAAACACAAACTTTTATTTTTCTTATTTTTATATATCTAACAGACAACTATTTATTCAAAATAATAATAGATACCATATGTTCAACTATGCATACTTAATAAGATAATATTGTATACGAGGGCTCTCTGGAAAAAGATCCAGCCATTGTCATAATAACAAGAATGGTTACATTGGCTGAGTGCTTTCCAGACAGCCCTTGGATATATCTGCTAATGTATGCTTGCATATAAATTAAATATAAATTAAATGACAACAATTATACCAGGGACTGGGGGAAGGCATTTGGATTTTCTTATTATAAAGTACTTACACTATCCATGAAGTGGCACGGTGTTCTTTGAATGTGGACTTGGATTGGCTATAAATGTATATTTCGTGCTCTTGGGTGACTACTAATAAAGAATAAAAAAAAAGTATAAATTATATGCTAAGAACGGAGATTAAATAGAAATAAAAGACAGAAGAACAAGAACAAGCAAAAAGCAATAAAGAATATGGTAGTCATTAATCCAACTATATCAATAATCACCTTGAACATCAATCATCTAAAAGTACCAATTAAAAGACACAGATTATCAGAATGTATCAAGAAACAGAAGATCCACTTTAAATATAAAGACACACATAGATTAAAAGAAATGGATAGAGAAAAATGTACCATGCTAACATTAATAAAAGGAAAGCAGAAGTAGGTATATTTCAGATAGAGCACATTTCAAAGCAAGTGAAGTTATGTAAAATGCAGAACTATAAAATTTCCAGAAGATGATATCGGAGAAAACCTAGATGACATTGGTTATGGTAATGACTTTTTAGATACAATACTAAAAGCTTGATGCATGACATCAATAATTGCTAACCTGGACATTATTAAAATAAAAATGAGAAGGCAAGTCACAGTCTGGGAGAAAATATTTGCAAAAGCACACCTGATATTTGATAGTTATCCAAAATATGCAACAAATTTGAAAACTCAACAATAAGAAAACAAACAGCCAATTAAAACCATAACACCCCACTGAAGAAGATACGCAGCTGGCAAATAAGCATGTGACAGAATGCTCACATCATATGTCACCAAGGACAAACACATTGAAACAATCAAGAAACCACTACCCACCCATTAGAATGTCCAAAATTCAGAACACTGACAACATCAAATGCTGGTGAGAGTGTGGAACACAGGAACTATCTTAATTCATTGCTGGTGGGAGTGTAAAATGGTACAACCACTTTGGATGACAGCTTGGCAGTTGCTTACAAAACTAAACGTACTCTTACCAAATGATCCAGCAGCCACACTCCTTAGTATGTACCCAAAAGGACTGAAACCTTTGAAGCTTTATTCATAATTTACAAAACTTGTAAGCAACAGAGATTCCTTCATGAAGTCAATGCATAAATAAACTGTGGCACATCCAGAATATGGCATATTTTTCAGTGCTAAAGAACAAAGCTATTAAGCATGAAAGACCTGGAGGAAACTTAAGTGAATAGACTAAGTGAAAGAAGACAATTTGAAAAGGCTACACCCTTTATGATTCTCATTATATGGTGTTCTGGAAAGGGCAAAACCCTGGAGACAATAAGATCAGTAGTTGCCAAGGAGGTGGTGGGCAGAGTAAGCAGGCAGAGCACAGATTTTTAGGGCAGTAAAAATTCTCTTTATGCTACCAAAATGATGGATACCTGCTATTATAATTTGTCTATATATACAGAATAACAACTCCAAGAGTGAACCCTAAGGAAAGCTATGAACTTTGGCTATTTACACTTGATCTTAGCCAAAAGGCCGAGAAGCGATGAACTTTGGCTATTTATGTGTCAGTGTAGGTGCGTCAATTGTAACAAATGTTCCACTCTGCTGAGAGATGTTGATAATGGGGGAGGCTATGCCAGTGTGTGGCAGAGGGTGGTATATGGGAAGTCTTGGTACCTTTCCCTTATTGTGCCATGAGCCTTTACATGCTCTAAAACATTATAAAGTCTTAAAAAAGTCAATTGTTTTAGGTCTCATGATGGCACAGCATTGATGACTTATTTCTCTGTGTTAAGAGCCCCAAAGAACTGTTAGTTTTCCTTATACTACCGTGGTATGCATCTTGTTTTTCCCAACAGACAGAATATCTTTGAATGCAGGATCTATATGATTCATCTTTGTTTTACCTCAAGGTCAGTGTTAGTACAGTAATTCACATTAGGTCCTACAACAGAGTTCAGTCTCAACAGCTTAACATTACAAAGTTAATTTTACATTTACATTAAATTCCAGTGCTCCAAGCAATGACTCAAGTCTATGGGCTGCTTCAGTCTTATAGTTAGGTCATCTGAAGCATGTGCGTAATCACAGTAGGGTTGGAGAGAACTAGAAGAATTATGTGGTGTTATATAGGACACATGTGGAAGTAGTTTATATCATTTTACCCTCCACCCATTGGCCACTGCCTATCTAAGTTAGGGGTGTCCAACCTTTGGCTTCCCTGGGCCACATTGGAAGAAGAATTGTCTTGGGCCATATATAAAATATATTAACAGTAACAATAGCTATTGAGCTAAAAAATAATCACAAAAAAAATCTCATATTTTAAGAAAGTTTATGAATTTATGTTGGGCCTTATTCAAAGCTGTCCTGGGTCACATGTGCCCCGCGGGGCCCAGATTGGATGTGCTTGATCTAAGTGAACAGGGGACTGGAAAACATCCAGGAAAACTCAAATATTTGAACTAGCGGTTTCTGTTACAGACTTTTTTTTTTTTCTTTTCTTTTCTTATACAGCCACTGTGTCTAATCATGACTGTCTGGGTGATTTGCAGTCTTTTCCATCAGCCAAAAAAATAGAACACGAACTATGTCTCTTCTCACAGCCAATATGCACAACTAATGTATACTGGTAGAGCAGGACAATAAACCTTCCCATTTGGAAAGAAAGTATGAGAAACGTGCAAGAGTGAGCCCTGTTTCTGGTCCCTGGGAGGCACATTTGTTTGTTTCTGTATTAGTAGTACATGGCTCTGGTCTCTGAGTTCTTCCTTTACTGCTATCCATTTTGGCCAAATCTGGAGAAGGAGTGGGAGTTCATGGCAGACAATGTTTTATGCGCATCCAATACTTTGCCTTCCCCAACCTCGAACTGAATCATTTTTGCAAAAACTTTGGTTCTTTTCCTGAGATAATAGTATTTAGAAACCAGCAACCGTGCTCTAGATGTGATCCTTCTAATGAGGTTTATGGTTTCATATTCTTTCTTTTCTCTCTCTCTTTTTTTTTTTAAGATTCATTTTATTGTTTTGACAGAGACAGAGACAGAGACAAAGGGGAGGGCCCCGGGCAGTCTCTACAGTTGTACATCATTAGTTCTCAACATAGTTTCATTCTACACAGGGAGGTGAGGGGCCTCCCACATGGAAAGCTCGCCCTGGTGAGAACCAAACTGGTGGCCTCCCACATGGAAAGCACACCCCAGTTCAGCATATGGGTCCATATGGACTGGGACCGGGATTTGATCCTCGGACCCTGGGGCTGCAAAGCCAGTGCTCAACCCACCGAGCCATCCTGGCTTTCCTATTGTTCCATTTTCAATACATTTTCCTCAATAACTTATCTTCATTGAGTTTGATGTGTTAGTAACTATAACCAAATTTTCTTTTGAAACATATTTCTTAAATCTTTTTCTCTGCTTTAGTGATTTCAAACCTCTCTGTGAATTTAAGGGTGGCTGCCTTAAGACTGTATAGTTTAAATAGGAAGTTCATGCCTACAACATCATCTTTGTCCTGATGACACTCTATCCCAGGGGTGGCCAATAAGTCGATCGCGAGGCCAATTTTGGTCGATCGTCGATCGCTCGCAATGTCTGCGGTGGAATTCCGTGTACCATGGACTTTGAAGCGATTGTAGAAGACAAAACTTTCTAGCAATAGTTTAATAGCATTCTGGGAATTGGCCAAGGTCATAAATTCCTAGAATTCTGACAGCCTGACACTGTGATCTCCGCCCACCCAGACAATACATGTTGACTTATGTGTTACACTTGTCACCGGACGCAACGCGTGAACGCAACAGTTACGACTCGACTCATCGAAGAACACAGTCAGTTAGCTTGAATATTTGGTAGTGTCATACGGTAGCTTCTTTTTTTTTGTATTAGCAGTATTATTATCAATCAATATTATTTATCCTTGGTGACCACGTTGAGTTTCAATTTTTCTTCTGTTTAAAATGTAAGTACCTTTTCTTCGTTTTAAATTAAATTGCTTTTCTTACCCGGTACCTATCTATTTACTTGATAAGTGAGCATTCTCGACAACAGATCTCTAAACTGTGGTCATTACACTGAGAGAAAAATAAGGGACAGTATTACAAATATATTAGGAATAACAATAATTCTATTTAAATTAAGAAGGCAGTATTGCAAACCATAATAAATATATTGTAACTTTAACATACTTCTTGTAAATTTGAATATATCTATATTAGATTTTAATATACTTGTATTGTTGTCCCTGATCATAATATGCAGTATTGTTATTATTTCTCTCAATGTAACGAAGATAATTGCCGCAGTTCATGAGTTTTTGAATTTTCTAGGAAAATATTTAATTCAATATTTATTCTTTAAATTGTCATATTTCTTTGCATTCTAGTATACCCATGAACATGAGTAGTAATCCGAAAAAATCAAGAACTTATTACTTCAATGAAGAATGGGAACTCGATTACTTTTTTACAATGGTGAATGATAAATGTTGTTGTTTAATATGCCTTACCTCGGTAGCCATTGCTAAAAAGGGTAATCTGGAGAGACATTTTTTAGCTTTTCATAACAAGTATCAAACAGATTATCCACAAAATTCTGAACTGAGAAAACATAAAGTTAGGGATCTTGAAACTCAATTAACAAATCAACAAAGCATTTTTAAAAAGCCAAGGTTGAAGTCACAAATAGTAACTACTGCATCATTCAAAGTAAGCTATCTCTTAGCAAAACAATGTAAGCCATTTTCCGATGGTGAATTTGTAAAGGAAATTTTTTTTGAAATGTCAGATTCACTTTTTAACGATTTTAAGAACAAGGGTGAAATTGTTGCTGCAATTCAAGATCTACAATTGTTTCGAAACACAGTAATGCGACGAATTGAAAGGATGAGTGGGAATGTAAAAGAGCAGTTATATAATGATATGAATAGATGTTCTTGTTTTTCCCTTCAGTGTGATGAATCGACAGATATAAGTGATACAGCACAATGACTTGTTTTCGTTTGTATGGTTTTTAAGGATTTTACATCTAAAGAAGAATTGTTGGGTATGATTTCTTTGAAGGAAAGGAGTAGAGGTGTAGACATATTCAAAGTCTTTAAAAACTTGCTAAATGATTTGAAAGTACCACTTTTTAGATTAGTCTCAATAACAACGGATGGCGTAGCTGCATGAAGATGAATTCCTAGCCTTTTTGAGCTATCACTGCATAATTCATGAGCAAGTGGTAGCTAGCAAGAGACTAAACACAAAAGAGGTAATGGACATAGCATTTAAAATTGTTAATTCAATTTGAGGAGGTTCCCTCAAACAGCGTCTCTTCCAACTGCAACTCGATGAAGGCCAACCTGAATTATTACTACATACCGATGTGAGATGGCTAAGCAGAGGTAAATTTCTGCAGCGATTTTGTGATTTATTGCCTGAAATTACAGATTTTCTTCACGAACAAGATGGAAACTGTGAAAATTTAAATGATGAAACTTGGCTTAGTGACTTAGCATTTCTTACCGAGTTTACTTCAATATTAAGTCATTTAAATTTAGAATTACAAGGTAAAACTAAAACAATAATTGATATGATCAGCTGCATAGATGCATATAAAACAAAATTTATTTTGTTAATAGAAGATCTGCAACAAAATAATCTGAATCATTTTCCAAATATGGTGGATAACCTACAAAAACATAAAAATATTAATTATAAGATTGAAAAATACGTCACGGAAATCCAAAAAGTAATTGAAGATTTTGAGGTAAGATTCCAGGATTTTGAAAAAATTAAAGAAATTGTGGAATTTATATCTTTTCCTTTTAAAAAAGATTTAAGTGTGAAACGCATTAGCCAAAAATTTCAGACATATTTCATATGGATCAAAAGGCATTAGAAAATGAAATTATAATTTTACAAACTGACTTAATC
>PVKE010010136.1:0-43154 GCA_004027555.1 Craseonycteris thonglongyai | reverse complement strand
AAAATAGAGGCATTTATGGTTGAATTTCTTCTGGACAGCCCTTGAATCTTTAATGTATACATTGTGATGATTTTGAAGATAAGTATATACCTCTAAAAGCATTACCATATACATTACTGTAACCTTATCCACCACCTTTAAAAGTTTCCTGTATTTTCTAAATAACATTTGATATAACATCTACCTTCTTAAGTATGTAATACAGCATTGGTAACTTTATGCACTATGCTGTACAGTAAATCCCTAGGTCCTATTCATCTTGCATTGATGACAATAAGTACCCTTTGACCAACCTCCCAGAGTCCCCCTCCCCCTCAGCCCCTGGTAATCTCCATTCTACTCTCTACTTCTATGAGCTTCACTATGTTAAGATTCCTGATACAAGTGGGATATGGGGTCATGTAGTATTCATTCTTCTGTGTTTGACTTATTGGTCTTAGCATAATGTTTTCCAAGTTCAATTTCTCCACATCTTTGTTGTATAATAACAAACGGCAGGATTTCTTTTTAAAGTGGAACAATATTCCATTGTTTATATATGCCATATTTTCTTTTTCTTTTTTTTAAAGAATTACAAGCATTTTTAAAATTTTTATTGTTTAGGAGCAGGAGAGGGTGGGGGAGAGAGAGAGAGAGAGACAGAGAGAGAGAAAGGCCCAGAGCAGTCTCCATAGTTGCCCATCATTAGTTGTGATATGGTTTCATTCCACACGGGTGGACATGGGACTGCACAGGGTGAGAACCAAACTGGAGGCAGTTCAGCATATGAGATTCAATCCCTGAACTTAGTGGTCGCAAGGCAAGCACTCAACCTGTTGAGCTATCCTGGAATCCCAAATAGCATATATTCTTTAATCATTCATCATTTAATGGGCATTTAGGTCATTTACATGTCTTGGCTAGTGTGAATAGTGGTGCAGTGAACATAAGAGTGTGGGTCTGTCTTTGAAATCCTGATTTCAATTTTCTTGAGGAAATACCCAAAAAGATACTAAAACAGCTCAATAGGGGAAAGTAGTAGTTTCAACAGTAGGGGCTGGGCAACTAGATATCCATGTGCAAAACAATGATTTTGACCCCTTATATGCAAAATTCAGCTACAAATAGATCAAAGACATATACATAAGGGCTAAAACTATAAAACTCTTAGAAGAAAATGTACAGGGTAAATCTGCATGACCTCAGATTATTTAGAAATTATTTCTTAGATTATGGCACCTAAAACACAAGGAACCAAAGAAAAAGTAGATATATCTGACTTCATCAAAATTAAAAAAACTTTTGTGCAAAGGACACTCACTAAAAGAGAGTGAAAAAAATCCACAGATTGGAAAAAAATATTTGCAAATCATGTATCTGATAATGGTGTAGTATGTAGAATATTTTTAAAAATCTTATCACTTAATATGTTTTTTAATTATATGAGCCCCCAAATAGCCCAATTTAAAAATAGACATTTTTCCAAAGAAGATATACAAACAGCCAATAAGCACATGAAAAAATGCCCCACATCATTAGTCATCAGTAAAATGGAAATCAAAGATATAATAACATAGCACTTCACATCCACTCAGATGGCAAGAATCAAATAAATCAGGAAGTGACAAAGATGTGGAGAAATTGAAACTGATTGGAATGTAAAATGGTACAGTGACCTTGGAAATTAGATTGGCAATTCTTCAAAAAGTTAAACATAGAGTAACCAAATGACCTTATAATTCCACTTCTAGGTATGCTTGTATACCAAAGAGAAATGAAAACCTATGTTCACACACAATCTTATATTCAGCTAATCATAGAAGAAACATTATTTATTATAGCCCCAGAGAAGAAATAACCCAAATGCCTATCAACTAATGAATAAACAAAATATAGTATTATCTATACAATGAAATATGATTTGGTCACAAAAAGGAATGAAATACTGATAAATGCAATACCAGGAATGAAGTTTAAACCACTGTACTAAGTAAAAAAGGGTCACAAAGAAGCACAGATTGTATGATTCTATTTATATGAAATGTCCAAAATAGCAAACCCACAGAGCTAAAACTGTTGGTTGCCTAGGACTTAGGAGTTTGGTGAGGTGGGAGAAAAAGGGAATGATTGCTAATGATTATTAGGTTTCTCTTTAGGGTCCTGAGAAAGTTCCAAGAATGACTTTAGTGGTGGCTATACAATGCTGGGAATATTACCCTGAACTGTATACTTTAACTGAATGAAATATTAACTATATCTCAATAAAGCTGATACGTAATTAAAAATCAGAGGAGTGCTCATCTCTAGGGGAAAGAAGGCAATGCAATTTGGGGATAAGTGCATAGGACTTCAACTAAATTAACATATTCTTAGTGTTTCTTATGCTGGGTGGTGGGTATATGGGCATTCATTATATTATTCTGTCTACCTTGTATGTGACTAAATTATTTATAATAATTTTGTTTAAAAGATGCTCCTAGAAAGGAGTTCTGTGTCCTGACCAGTGTTGGGAACCTCATTACCATCACATGCAGATGTTCAATCAACATTCTAAACCTTTAGTATGTAACTGATATACCCGTGATGCTTACATAAAAATAGAGACAGCATGGCCTCATGCCAGATATTGAATTCGAGACTCTAGGAAGGTAAACTAACCATGAAAAATGTCCAGGTAATTTTACAGAACAATCCAGTTACAGAACAATTGTTATTACATTTCTGTTGAGGCAATCCAACATTGTGATATGTTTTTGACAGCCTCATAATGATAATGACCCAGATTCTGGAAAAAAAAAAGAGAGAGAGAGAGAGAGAGAAAGAATGAGAACACAAGGCCACAAATGTCTGCTTTTAGAAAAGAAAATAACAGCTGACACGACTAAACAATCTTGCAGGCAAATAACTTTTTCCTCCCATCAGGAATTTAATTGAATGTGTAGTTGGATTTTACCTTTGTCTAATCCATGTTGGACTTAAATTTGGTTGAAGTTCATACTAGTTTATAGAAAAATCAGACTTGAATAGTTTTGACCTGAGTAGTTTTTATTTCTCCTGTCATTTCTACCTTCTACCACTTACCTCTTTAGCAGTAGGTTAATTCTGTCCTTATTTATCTGTTCACCGAAACTCAAGTTTCTGTTTGAAACTCAGTCCATTCCCCACCTTTAGACCAGCTGAAAGTATTCTTGAAGGTCCATGGCATGATTCTGACCATTCTTGGTCCCTTCACATTTGAGAACTCTTCGTGCTGTCACTTTATTTAAGATACATTCTCTTTATCGGATCAATGTTCCTCCAACATCTTAACATTTATTCACATCTCACATTCCTTATTCCTGCCATATGCCATCTGTACAATTATTAATTTATAATTTTATTTAAACCAATTTTAATTTGATTCATTTTTTAAAGTTATTCTCACCTATTGAAAATAAATTCATGAAAGTATAGGTTTAATGTAACTCTCACACGTGTAGTACATATAAAATAATTGCACCGTTGCTAACAATTTTTAAAAATTTATCTGTAACTAATGTCACAATGCACACCACAGGTGGTACATGAACCACCTTTTGGAGAACACTGCTTGAAAGTTTACAAGGTCAGAATTTTATTCCAAGGAAGACTTCCATGTTTTCAGTTGTCAAACTTTAGAAAGCTTCTGGTCACAGGATCCCATTTATCTTTCCTCTAACTTTCCATTCTGTACGCATTGTCCTAACATTGAAGCTTTACCTTCCAATGCTAAAATGACAGACACTTCCTCCCAAGACTCATGGCTCCATTTTCCCACCTTACCCTTCTAAGGCACAGTTAAGTCCACAGTACCAGATGCCCTCTCCTTGCTTCCTCTACCTATTGGTCAGCGGTCCTCATCCTCCTCTGCACCTGAAGGGCTTTCAAAATTCCATACAGAGAAAGTATAGACATCAGTATTTTTAAAGTATACCCTCAGGTGACTCTAGCACGTAGCCAAAGTTGACAACTGCTCCTTTAGAAAGACATGAATATCAGCAAGGGAAACTGAGAAACTTATCAGAAGCAGCATTTAACTAGACTTCATTTGCAGATGTTTGCTTTTTTTGACCAGTAGCTGTTAAAATGATCTCCTTGATATAAAAATTTGCAAGGTCAGATTTCCCCATTTCCCCATAGATGCATAAAATACATGCATATCTATACACACACACATTTATATACACACATATATACACAGAGTTGGACACATTCAGAAATTTTCAAATAACTAATAATATGGAAAACACTATGGAAGTCAGCTCACAAAAGAGACATCTGGTAGCCACATCAGTGACAGAAGTAGTCTAAAAGTTGATAGAGATTGTATGATTTGCTGCAGATTTTCATACACTCTGTGCTGTCATTGCACTACTTGAATATCTTTTTAATGATTGTGGAATATTTTAATTGAGTAAAATGAGCTCCACATTGTTTAGAAAATGCTCACTAATGTTCCCCTCTTTACAAATTAATGTATATATGCATCTAGATATATATATATTTTATACTTAAGAGATATATAGATATTTTACATGTTCTTATTCTCTCTCTTTCTCTCTGCCTCCCCCCAGTGCCCATTACCCAAAAAATATGTGTTCCTAGAATTTAGGAGGGTGGGGGGAGAAAAGAAAGAAAAGCTCTTGGGGTTCATTTTACTAATAAAGTCTGCTCTGACACAAACATGAACTTGCAGGCAAGTAAAATGCTAGCACAGTGAAAACCATATGCAATATCTGGGTATCAGATCTAACAACATAGAGTGAGAGAGGAAAAGGGAGTGGTGGCATTAGGACCAGTGGCAACCACTTTCACTCTGGTGCAGGTGGCATGACCATGTGAGGCTGGGTGGCCCACAGAACCTAACCACTGTGACTACAGTCATCCAGGCTGTTCTCTACAACTAGAAACTCAGCCAGTCTCATAGCTACATATATCTTTAAGTCATAGAGGCCAACATCTGAATACATGTAACTCTTCTAAAATAGGTGTGTTATCTTTGAGAACACTTCAAAAGTATAAAAGTTAACATGTGTTCACACAGCCAGTAAAACAATGTAAAGTTGGGTCATGGAAAAGATTACTATGTTCCCTCTAGCCGTTCTTCATTCCATCTGCACATCCCACCCTCCGTGGACTACGGAGTCAGAGGCTTTGTTCAAACACTGACTTCACCAATTTCCCTCTTTGGTGGCTTTGAACAAGGTGATATCATCATCACCAGCCTCAATTTCCTTGTTTTCATAATGGAGATAAATTACGGCAATTATTGCACCTATAAGACACTTTTTTTTTTTTTTTTTTTGAGTTTATAAATTTCAATCACAGACCACAGCTGAGCAACGGTAAGCAATCAAAACATATTAGATTATTATCACTCTTTTATATCAGGAATTCCTTCCAGTAAATATATTCCATTATATAATATACTTCGTTATATGCCTATATGTGTAATGTATATTCATTAAGATTAGGGGGCTTTGGGGCTGGTCAAACCATGGTTGAAATATAAGACACTTGCAAGAAGACCATCTTTCACTAAATCTGCTTTTCAAGAAACAATTTCTGGGCATCACCTCATGCTCACCACTGTCCCAGTTCCTAGTGAGACAGCAGGAGAACAAGACTCTGTTGTGAGCATGAAATGTCAGCACACAGTCTGGAACAAAAGACTTGTGAAGTGTATCTCTAACAACGGCCTTCTCTCTAGAATATATTTTTAAACACTTCTTAATATTAAGCACAAGGAAAACCCAATTTTAAAAGCAAACAGAAAATTTAAACAGATACTTCACCAAAGAAGATATACAAATGAATAGCACCAAAAAAAGATGCTCGGTATCATTAGTCATCAGGGAAACATGAATGAAAACCACAAGATACCCACCATTCTCACTAGCTTAACTAAAATTAGAACAAAACAAAATAAAACAAAGCCTGATCAAAGTACTGGGAAGTATACAGAGCAACTAGAACTCATGGACAGAAAGCAGGTTGACAGTTTCACACAGTGTTACACGTACACCTACCATTAGACCCGGCCATTCCACTCCTAGATACATTCCCAAGGGAAGTAAAAGCACATCATGAAAGCTTACCCATCAATGTCCATAGCAGCATTGTTTATAATAGATAAAAACTGGAATCAAGCATATGTCCTTCAACAGATGAATGGGGAAATTATACTGAATAGTCCTCCTTTATCTGCAGTTTTGCTTTGTGCAATTTGTTTGCCACAGTCAACACAGTCCAAAAATAATAGAAAATTCCAGAAATAAACAATTCATAAGTTCAAAATTGTGCACCATTGTAAGTAGCATGATTAAATCTTAAACCCTCCCACAACCCTTGGAGTTGAATCATCTTTGTCCAGTGTCTCCACACTGTGTAGGCTTTCCACCCATTCGTCACTTAGTAGCCATCTGGGCTATCTGAGGACCGTTGCAGTATTGGGGTGCCTGTGTTCAAGCAACCCTTATTTTATTTAATAATGGCCCCAAAGCCATTCACATAACTTTGTCAGTCTATTGTTATAACTGTTCTATTTCATTAGCTGTCATCGTTAATCCATTCTGGTGCCTAACTGATAAATTAAGCTTTATCGTAGATGTTATATATAGGAAAAAAACAGTATATACAGGGTTCAGTACTATCCGTGGTTTCAGGCATCCATGGAGGAGGAGGGGTCTGGTGTAATAAAATAAATAATATAATGCATATAAAGGGTTTAAGAGTGCTCAACATACCTTTAAAAGATTTGCTTGTGGTCAATAGTACCATATTTTATCGAATTTACGATACCGAAACTTGTAAGGTACACCATTATTTTATAAAACACTGAAAAAGAACAAAGCATTGCCAATTAAAATCACAACACTATCATTTTGTCAGAATTTTTAGTTTACCTTATAAAAGGATTCTTTGGGGCTAATACTGACTCATAGCTTGTCACTGTATGCCACTCTTCAGGCCTACGCCTGAACAGTAAACAGTAAATATATAAGTTCTTACTAAAATGTTTTTCCATTCAGAATCTCACTGTTCTGAGTCACTCTCAGGTTCATAATTCCCCCCCAAACTCCATATTCTGATCACCTGTACGGGCATCAGCAATGATGTGAGGGTGGCCACCTGCAGTGGTGCGATGCTTTGCAATCTATACTGTTAACCACATAAATCTGGTTTAATGGTTTGCACTAAAAACAAGATTATGAATGCCTGCCATCATTCCTGGGGAGCCCAAGAAGTGAAAATGAAAATGTATTTGTGGAGTGCTTGCAGTTTCTTGGGAAGAAAGACAACGTTAGGGTCCAGGTGAGGTCACTGGGCCCTCCCTCCCTCCTGCAGCAGCTCTCCGAATTCAAACACTCAGGTTTAGACCATATTCACTGCTCCATCTGAGCAGCCAGACCCTCCCCAACTCCTAAGTTACAAGGAACAAGAGTTACTTCACATGTCTAATCGCTCTTCAGGTATAATTTGTAACGGTCCCATTTCTCTTTTAATTCTTTGTGTTCTGAATTATCTGTTCTTACCATGGTCCCTAGACATTCAAAGTAAGTCCTTATTATGATTTAAATTCCACTGTGGCAATTGTTTTTGTTTCTACTATTTGAAATTTTTTCTTTCTCCACTTACTGAAATGGTAATTCAAGATGAAGAGGGTTAGCGGATCAAATTTATGGTGACGGAGGGAAACCACATTCTGGTGGTGAGCACACAACGCCATATACATGTGATGTATTATAGAATTATACATTTGAAACTTACATAATGTTATTCAGCAGTTACCCCAGTAAATTTAGTTTAAAAATATATAGGCCCCCCAACTATTCAGGAAAATAAGAGCCAATATGCTTCTAATTCACATGCTAGATTCACAGCTCCTGCCTGACTCTCAACCCAAACCAACAAGCTGATTGCTTCTCTGGTGTTCCTGCCATGGGGGCCAGACACACAGCTTCTCCGAGTGCACTGGGAACACTGCTCTTACACGGCAAGAAGTGCTTGCCCCACTCACAGAGCTCAAGCACCATCCTTCAGGGGCACTTTCCGGGTTCGGAGTAATTGGAGTGGGAAGCTCAGCCTGACTTAATGGAAGTTCTGAGTTTCCGGAGACTAGTAGTCCAGGGTCAGTATTGCTCCTGTGGTCAGGAGGGCAGGCTCTGGAGAGAGACTTCACCGGGTTCAGAAGTGGCAGTGGATATGTTGGGTTATAACTTCTCTAAAACCTCAGTTTCATCGTTGGAGTTATGGGGATTTCCATAGTACTAACCTCATGGGGTTACTGTGAACATAATATTTGTAATATTAAGGGTGTGATAAAGTTAGCTGTCATTACCATTACTAGTATTACTTCTATTATTCTATTATAACAGACATGCAATATAGGGAGAATGATAGGAGGGTGGACACCTGAACTCCCATCTTGTATCTACTATTAACTACTTACGACTGAGCACATCTCTGGACTTCTCTGGTATTTCATTAACTGAAGCAAAATCGTGGTTTAATGTGAGTTTAAAACTATACAAATAGGGGAAGCCGGGATGGCTCAGTGGGTTAAGCACCCCCTTTGCAGCGCCGGGGACCGAGGATCGAATCCCGGCCCCGGCCCATGCGGAACCATATGCTGAACTGGGAGCTCCCCCAGTTCAGTTCTCTCTCTGTCTCTGTATCTCTCTCTCTCTCTCTCTCTCTCTCTCTCTCTCTCTCTCTCTCTCTCTGTCAAAATAAGTAAATAAATAAATATTAAAAAAAACAAAAAAAAACTATACAAATAAGGGCATTCAACATAACAGTTTGTGGAAGAAGTGAAATTTAAAACCACTGTAACTTTAAACTAAGTTTCCATGATTTTAAATCTGTACAATAAAACATTTGTATCCAAATGAAAGACTTCCAAGTCTACACACAGAAGAGTCTCAGGTATTAGCAAATGACATAACATGCATTTATTGAATACCTACTAATTGCCATGTTCTGTGTTAAGCATGATTTATTTATTTATTTCACACATATTTACTGATCCCCTAATACCTGCCAAGCCTTCCGGGCTGAACATAACAGACAAGGTCCTTGATCTTATGGAAAAGATATCTTATTTGTATAGGAGAAAGATAATAAAAGTAAATAAACAGATGAATGAACAAGATAATTTCAGATGGTGAATAAATGTGTACAAAATAAACCAGAACCACATTTTGAATCGGGAATGCTGGTAACACACCACAACACTAATAAAGTACCTAATTGTATTCCTATTTTTTTAATGCTTAGGAAATCAATGCTCAGAGTAACTAATAAATTTGATTAATCTGCACAGCTAATAAAGTTCCAGATAGGGCCCAGAACCCATGCCTGCCAAGTTCAGAATCCAATGTCTTACCCACTCTGCAAATTGCCTTTGTAATAATGAGGGTTCGCTTAGGTGACTGTCATGGCCACTACGAACTTACATGCCAGGTTGGCCCGATGATCTCTATCAAATTCCAAAGCTGTCAGTTCTGAATTAATGGGGTCACACCAGGTGAGGGCCAGACACAATCAGACTCCACTGGGATCATCAGCTTCCTTTGTCACATAAAATTCAGTTGCCATTTCCAAAACAAGTATTTAACTGCTTCTGTTGTAAACATTAACGAAGGCTGGGGGATGCTGGGAAGGCTCAGCGGGTTAAGTGCTCACTTTACAGCCCCAGGGTCTGAGGATCAAATCCCGGTCCCAGCCCATGCAAACCCATATGCTGAACAGGGTGTGGATCCCAGTTCAGTTCTCACCAGAGCGAGCTTCTCATGTGGGAGGCCCCCACATGGTTCCTGCCCTGCGCCTCCCCTCCCCCGTGTGTAATGAAACCACGTCAAAAAACAGATGATGTACAACTATGGAGACTGCTCTAGGGCACTCCCCCCCTCCGCCTTCTCTCTGTCTCTGCCTCCCTCTCTCTGTCAAAAACAATAAAATAAATCTTAAAAAATAAATAAGTAAAGGCTGAGTTTCTTTTTTAAAAAAATGCGAATTCAGAATGAACACTCCCTTCAAATGCATTTCACTATTCTTTCCGCCTTTCAGTCTGGAGGAAAATTGTTCTAAGAAAAAAGAAAAAAAATTTTTTGTGACAGAAGAGGAAGATTTAAATCTCTTTTCTGAAAGAGGAAGTGGAGGAATATCCAGATTTTCTTAAAAAGGGACCCCAGTGAATGTAAAAGACAGAAAAAGAGAGAGAGTTGGGACTGTCATTCCATCACCGTGGGAACAGCAGTTCGCAGGGCTGTGTTTATAGGAGGCTGAGTATCTGCAAGAATCAACAACCCAAACCATGCTGCACATAGACCCCAATGTTCCTTAGGCCACTAATACTAAATTTCTTAATGGACAGATGTAGTTATCATAAAGTAGATATCTGATCATATTCCATGAAAAGACTAAAAACATTATTGTTTCAGAGGTGATAAAGGCAATCATTAGATAGGATTCTAAGTTTGCCCCCTTTGAAAATCCAAAACCAAACAAAATAGGAGGTGTTCACTGATCAGATAGAATGGAGACGGGCAAATAGGACGGTAGAAATAATACAAACAAGGGTACTGGACATCATTTCAACTAAATAATATCCAAAATAACAATAATTACCAAAGGTACTTTCCAATTTGTCTTATCCAGAAGTTGAACTGAACTAATAAACATGAAGCTATACAGGGTAACATGATACCAAATCACTTACATCTATGAGAGAAAATGTACTCTTCATGATAAAGACAAAGAAAGGAAATCTCAGAAGTTGAGGCATTGGGTGCATACATTTCATGTTAGTTTGCAATGGCAATACGTCCTCACTAACCTGTCTAAGTTCATTCCCTGAGAACATTTGGGTTGCAATTATCACTGATTTTTCTCCCGTTAAGTGAGGTTCCAAATATGCAAATGACTTTTCATTTTAATTTCAT
Source organism: Craseonycteris thonglongyai (assembly GCA_004027555.1). NCBI lineage: Eukaryota > Metazoa > Chordata > Mammalia > Chiroptera > Craseonycteridae > Craseonycteris > Craseonycteris thonglongyai. Next base: position 32,211 of record PVKE010010136.1, on the reverse strand, counting down.
ACTAAATCAGTATATCCACACAAATCTATTTCTTACCAAGGTTCCAAAATAGAAGCAGCTGTACAATGGAAAAATTAGGACACAAAGATGAAAAATAAAGATCACGAAGATAAGGAAGAAGAATCTGTATATAGTGTCTTTGGAAGCTACTAATTCATTTCTAGGAAAAATAGATATTTTCAAATATAACCAGTTCTATAAATTAGGGCTGCCAAAACTATGTGACCAGAGAAATTTCACTGAGCCATAAAACTTTGTAGGGAATATTATTATATTGGGCAATTTTACTTTTTATCCACTCTAAGGAAAAAAAAATTTCATGACCACATCCATTGCTACTGGCATCCTAATAATCCTATGAATTTCCTCTACCCCCACTCCTGGTCCATGTGGTTTTGAAGAAAGTAACTCCACTGTGACTTCTGACACTAGGGAGGGCTCTGGACTCAGTGGGGGTCAAAGAGCAGCAGACACATTCCCCAGAATACACTAATTGGACTAAGGAATGGGCACTGTCCTATGACCCTTAAAAGTAATATCCAGGCCACTGAAATGCATTCCTGAGCCTTTTGTTAGAATTCTTGGGATCTCAACCATTTTCTGCTGCATTTTTTAATGAGTAGCATCTACACCTAGACGTCTTCTGCTGGAGTGTCTTGCCAGAAAAATGGGAGAAACTGTCTGAGAATGAGAATGAAGCCTACACAGAAATAAGCAGAGCTGAGGGATGGGGAACCAATGGCACTGAGATAATAATTCTGAACTCCTGATCTAGCTGTACTTTTGGGGCTCTTTAGTTCTGCGGGTCAATAAATTCCTACTTTGCTTGGTATACTTTAACTTGGATCTCTTTGAGTTTAGTCACTTTTTAAGTCAAAGAATCCTGTTGAAGATACCCATTCTTCGCTTCCCATAGCACCTGGCTACAAATACAAGTTTAGCCTATAGGGGATACACTCAGTATTTCCTCCTCCTAACACCAACTTTCTTGAGAATGAATCAAGCAGTAGAAATCAGAAGGAAAGCTATTTTCTTGAAATGCATTTGATAAAGTTCAAATTTCCCCAATGTGCAAAAGGCCTCTCTTCTTTAATTTTGGATTCTAATTAAATTCAGCCAAACTTCTTTTTTTCTGGTAGATACAAAGAAAATGTTTACTGAAGAGTTTTGATTTACAGCCATGATTTAATACAAACTGATGGAAGTACATGGACATGCTAGAATCTCCAATCAATTAACTTAGTCTCTTTGAATTTCTTCAGAGACAATATCGTACTTCTCTAGTCTCATTAAAACAGCCATGGGAAAGCTGGGATGGCTCAGCGGGTAAAGCGCTCACTTTGAAGCCCTGAGGACCGAGGATCTAATCCCGGCCCCGGCCCATGCGGACCCACATGCTGAACTGGGGTGTGCCCCCAGGTCAGTTCTTGCTGGGACCTATGTGGGAGACTCCCAGCCCAGTTCCTGCCCTGCACAGCCCTGTGCCCACCTGTGGAGTGAAACTATATGGAAAAAAAATGTCAACTGTGGAGACTGCTCTGGGCCCTCCCCTTTCTATCTGTCTCTCTTTGTCTCTGTTTCTCTCTGTCAAAAATCAATAAAATAAATCTTTAAAAAAAAACAAAAAAACAAAAAAAACCAAAACATCCATCACCAGGCCATACCAACCACAACCTTCCTCCTCCAATGGAATAGATAACTTTGCCATCTTCAAAGACGAAATGAAAAGGCTTCAGTCAGGAACTTTCAGCTTCCCACCAAGTTTCCCCAAGTCTATCTCATTCTCTCCTCTACTCCCTCCTCTTCCAGGAGAACAGGGCTCCTGTCTGTTCCTCTATGTGTCTGTCCTCTGGGTTCATCTCTGAATGATGTCAAATATCAGCTCTGTCTACTACACCTTCCATCCTCCTACTCACAACTGACTCCTTCCCATCAACAAGCTCAAGCCCACCCAACTCTATATAAAATGCTCCCCCTCCACTCAACATCCTATTCCAGTTATACCTTCTATTTGAACTCTTTTAGTCCTTCACATCAAACTTCTTGGAAGAACTGTCTTCACTCACTGTTTCCACTCGTCCACCTGCTCACCAGCTCAGCCCCAAAGGAGAAATGAAAGCAATGTATTCCTCCATTGAGTCTCTGTTTGGATTAAGGGATATAAACAGGTACCGGTAAACTATTTTACACAGAGCCCAACATGCAGTCAAGGCTCAACAAGTCCCAGCATTAGTATTCACTCATGTACAGTAGACTCTCCATTAACTGGCACTCATGGGAATTGGTAGCTGCCAGCCGCCTGAGGGAGTCAACTGCTTGACTTCCAGTTAACGAAGAGGCTACAGTATTTATTAAAGACCTATTGAGCAACTCTATGACAAGGGTGTCACGTGGGATGTTTTATAATGAATATATAAAAATCTAGCTTCTTCCCTCAAGCCTCTTACAGTCTAGAGGGAGAAAAGAAAGAGAGAAGAACAGAAAACATACATCATTACAAGGCATGGTAAACCATTTCACAAAGTTTGGACCAAATCATTGACAACACCAGTAGAATCAGTGCCAGAGGTCACTCAGGCTGTGGACTACAGCACTCCAACACACCACTCACATGGGGCAGGTGTGAAGAGTGCTCCCTGAAGTTCTACAACAGAGGTCATGAATATAAAGGAATTGAATGGTGAGCCCTGAAGTTCTGACTAGGGAAGGGCAAAACTCTAATGCTCAGGTTCAACAATTAGAGCAACTAAAGATGGCAAAGAAGGACTCAGTGTTGATGCTTCCAATCCACTCAAGACCATTCTTTTTCTGCTTCTTAAAGCTCCCCTCAATTTTATTTATTTTTCCCTTTAGGAACACCAAAAATTATGATAGGGTTATCTACATGTTTCTACCACTCCAGGTACAAAACTCCAGGTTCCAAGGTATTGTCTGGTGTGGCGGGGGTTGGAGAGTGTCTAGAGGGCTCCTTGCTATATCGATGATGATGCGTTTCTTAAACCCACATCTCATGTCAAAGGCTTAACAGCTATTATGCTAAAAGCACAGTGATTTGGAGATTGCTAAGCTTGAATATCCTGCTGGCAAACTTGATATGATCTCATCAATTTTGGATCCTCTTCTCCCTCTCTAAGTCTTTGAAGCAGATGGCCAATTTTAAAACACTTTCCCTACTATCCTCAACAACCTCAACTCATACATTCTCATCAAGGGAACCATCTGGGTTTCTTCTGAAATCCCACTTCAGCCTGCCCAATATCCTGTCCTCACTTTTTGTTGATCAAGTATATTTCAATACCCAGTTACAATTCACTAACGTTTACCATATACACACACATAAATATGACTACCGGTAAGACTTGTCTCTCTGCCCTCAGCATACATGTTACATACTTTTATTTCTCTATTGAAAATTATGTTTAGTTTGAAGTTTCTAGCAAGCCTTAGTTAGACTAATTAAAATTATCCATGCCAATAGATACAACTTTTATTATATGTTCTCCAACTTTCTCTACTTTCATAGAATATGTTCTTTAAAATGATCATGGCACAAACCACATTACAGAAAGTCCCCACTTAACATCATCAATAGGTTCTTGGAAACTGACTTTATGTATGACAGCTAATGAAACCAATTTTATCACAGACTAATTGATATAGACAAGAGCTAAGTTCCTACAGCATATTTCTGATCACCAAAACATCATCAAACTTCTAAAGACGCAAAACAGTTAATTTAAACATTGAAATAAATGTGAACTATACAAACATTTAAGAAAGATTAATAAACACAAATAGATAATTCTTTCCCAACCTGTTGATTCTGGTTCATGGTGGCAGGGAACCAGTGGCTGGAGCCTATCCCAACAGCTCAGGGCAGGAGGTGGGACCCAGCCCTAAGACACCCTTCCATCACAGAGCGCACTCATACCCATATCCACACCCTCACCCACAGCCACACCAGGACAACTTATACATGCTCGTTTACTTTACATGTACATCTTTGAGGTTGGGGAGGAAACCGGAGTACCCAGAGAAAACCCACGCAGAGAGTGGTCCCAGATAGGACTTTATTTTTTTTTCTCTCATCAATGTTATAACAAAAGAGCATTATTCAATGACCTGCTGTATTTGGGACACAGAGTTCCATGAATGCCTTGGAGGAGATGGTTTACCAACTGGTCCACCAGTGCCCTAAAAGAATGCAATTGCATTATACGGGTGAATGATTTAGTCCTCGGGACTACTGTATCCTTTGCTTCATCACAATGTCAATTGTAGCCTTACTTTTGTCCCATTTTTCAACATTAGATGCATTTAACAGCTTCATGCTTAATTATCTAAGATTCCAATTCAGCACCTATGGTTATATTATCTTATTTCTTTGGAAATGACTGAATGCAACTTACTCAGGCTCAATGCCCTTTGACCAATTTGTACGTAAGGTGTCCTTGCCTATATAATAGACAATCTGATTAATGCACTCACTGTTAACTAGGAGAAGATAAGGGTGGGGTTTTGTTTTTGTTTTTGTTTTTGTTTTTTTACAACTTCTGAAGGGCAGGAACATGTTAAGGGGACAAGTATGGATATGGCAAGCCCCGTTAGTATCTACCCAGACGCCCACTGACTTCAAACTGCCTTGTACACAGATCCTCAACAACTCTACTGGAAGAAGACATCTACTGAGATGTCTAATGTCCAAAACTAAACTTCTGATTTTCCTTCTAGAAACTTACTTCTCCCAGTGTCTTCTCTTTCTTAACTGAAGGATATTCCATTCTTCAAGGTGCTCAAGCCAAAAAGCTTGGAATCCAATTCATCTCTTTCTCTCAGAATCCATACCTAATCTTAAGGAAACAATACCTTCAAAATATATGAAAACTGGGTCACTACTCATCGCTTTTACTTCTATAAGCCTGATCAAAGCGACATCATCATCTCTCACCTGAATTACTGAAATGTCCTCTTGATCAGTCTCTACGCCTTCACACTTTCCCTCTCTCAAGAGAGAGGCCAAAGTGCCCCTTATACATGATGTCAGATCCTGTTCTCTGCTCAAATCCCTCCAGTAGTCCCCCATCTTTCTCAGAAGAAAGGCCAAAGTGTTCATCTCTGCCTGCTGGTTCTGATGCCTCACCTCCCAGACCTTGTCTCCTGCTGTCCCCCTCATTCACTTTATTCACTGATGTGCCTCCCCCAATAACCATAATATTGCACAATGAATGGTTGAATGAATGAAGGACTAGCTGGTAATCATCACTGTAATATCTGTTTCCTAGCCTCTCAAAGGACAAAGCAAAAGCAAGCAGATACCACCGTAATAGACAGATCCAACTATCTTTACTTATTTTAATCTTACTAGTTAAGTGATTAACTTAGAACCCAATGTTTTTCTGTTACTGTGTCAACTACAGTCATTACCTACCCTGGTCTATGTAGCAAAGGTCAGTGGGTGAGCTGTGCTCTGTGTTTAAAATAAAACTGAGGTCTGAAAATAAAAATGGGAAACCACTTCCTAAAATCTTCTCTCACTCTTCTAGCTCAAGAAAATAAAAACTCTAGGGACAACTCTGGAATTTTTCTACCTCATTTGTTTTTCATTACTTTTTAGTAAGGTACAGTGATATTACTCTCAGTCACCTTGGGTGATTCTAATATTGATTTTGAACTTTTTCTACCCATGGTATAGAATGCATTTTATTTATAAGGTTCTACTTCACTTCTGTGGGCATATATGAATTCTAAATGTTTTATAATTTCTAGATGATAATATCATGTGAAATATGATAGCATCCTTTTTAGTTCTGATAATCCCTACCTCTAGCAAGCTCAAGCCCATGTGATTTCTTTTTCCATTTTGGTTTAATTCAAATAACACACAAGAAGAAATTGTCTATAATCATCTAATGATTATAGAGAATATTTAAAATGTTTGAAGCCTAACCACGCAAATATCCCTATAAAATACTCCTAAACTCTTTCATTTTAAATAAACTTCATACCAGCACAGGAGACTTAATACTAGATTTTTTTTCTAGCATAGAATCTTAAAAATGCATCTTTTTGGATGAGGGATAGTTTAGCAGTTGAGCACTTGCCTTACGATCACAAGGTCTGGGGTTCAATTCCCAGCTCTGGCCTGTGCAAACCCCATATGCTGAACTAAGGTACAACTGGTAGCCACTGAAATGGCTTCGAGGTGAAGGATCTTGCCTCCCATGTGGGAGGTCCCTGGTTTGGTTCCCACTCCGTGCAGCCTCACATCCATATGTATGGAATGAAACCATGATGTACAACAATGGAGACTGCTCTGGGCCCTCCCCCTTCTCTCTCTCTCTCTCTCTCTCTCTCTCTCTCTCTCTCTCTCTCTCTCTCTCTCTCTCTCTCCCATCTTCTCTCAAACAGTGAAATAAATCTTTAAGGAAAAAGCATCTTTCTAAAATGCCATTAGCCTTATATTTAAATTATATAAGGCAAATGGTGGGCTCAGGTGATAGATACTCCTGAAGCTGTACTGGCTCATATTTTCAGGAAATGAGATTGACTCATGTTTTCAGGAAATGAGATTTTTCTCAAAAAAGGAACAACATATAAAGATAAATGATCCCAAACCATAGAGATATCCTCTCCTCTAATCCAAAGATTACAAATTCAAAAACCTTTGAGGACGAGGATGGTAATATAAACATGTAAAATGGCCTGATGATACCCAGTAGAATACTGGGGACTGTGGCAAAGTAAAGACTTCACTACCTACCTATGGTGGAGGCAGCTGCTACATAGCCAAAGTGGATGGTTGCCCTGAGGAAACATGACCAGTGCTGCCAAATTTTGTATTTGTGTATACATAATTTTTTTTTAATATTTTTTATTTATTTATTTTTATTTTTGACAGAAAGAGAGAGAGAGAGGGAGATACAGAGACAGTGACAGAGAGAGAACTGAACTGGGGGAGCTCCCAGTTCAGCATATGGTCGGGCCGGGGTCGGGATTCGATCCCCGGTCCCCGGCGCTGCAAAGTGAGTGCTTAACCCATTGAGCCATCCCGGCTTCCCCATAATTTTTTTTTTTAAGGGAAGTCAGAAGTCTGGTTTTGTAGGGGAAATTTCACGCTCTGCATGCCAAATAGAACACATTTCAGCCACAAGACTGGGAACCCTGCTCTACACTGGCATTGTCAAACGTTATTACCTACAGAAATTCTGTGTTCTCCTACAGCTTGCAGTTTGGAAAGGACAGTTAAACTCTACTTCACAGATAGTCTCCAGTTGTAGTACTGTGATACCTAGTTGTTAGTGTTCTCTGGGGCAAGTGTTCCTTTCAACTAGTGTAGACTGCTACTATGCCAATACAGGTGCCCACCACGGGAATCCAAGTTAAAGTAAACACGGTGGCTTGTTTCATAGAGAATACCTAGATATTGCCTTTAAAATCCCTTATGGTTATACTCCTAAAATCTCTCTGAGAAGCCTGTCACATACACATGTGACCAAAAGCCTGAAGAAACCCTAAGTCTCACACTGGGGACCCCTTGCTTGGACCACTTACTTTGATTCATTTCCCTCCCAGGCCTTCCCAGTTCTCATTTTTTTTTAGGGCATCTGTTACTATGGAAACAGGTGGTACCAAAGACTTGAGAAGAACTGAATAAAACCCCAGCTTTCAGTATAAAAAAAAATCCATTGATGTTCAAGCAGGGATCACCAACTACCAGTAAGCATATTCATACCAGGTTTGGGACAATAGATCAGTAGGTATAAGTTGCATCTAATAATGAAATAATTATTCTTAATGTTTTTCAAGAAGTTCAGTTTATTTATTCTATTGTTGGAAAACTTGTTCTTTGTTTATGGTTTGCTTCATTACTTTCTCTCTTTTCACTGTATTCAGAATATCTGTTATACTCCTATCCAATAATAAACTTTTTTGTCATAACCAGAAACAGAGAATTAATCTTTCCTGCCATGTGTCTATAATTCATAGGAAGTAAAAAAACAAACATAAGTGCAAAACCCTTTTTTAAGAAAACAGTTCAGATCATTACTAGGTTCCATTCGAGCATTTTAAACCACAGCATTACTCTTTTGCTTCTGGACTCAATTCCCTACTTTCAGTAACATCCAGTTATCCACATTTATTAAAAATCTGACATATATATGCATAAAGCTAGGTGCTGGGAATACAGAGATGAAGCAGCTAGATATCTACTTTAGAAGACTTCTCAGTCTACTACAAGGAGAGTGTCAAGTAAAAGAATAAATAAGTAAACATCTATAAAGAACTCTGTGATGAATAACATTGAGCTGGATAACCCAGAACGGTGTGGAAGAATTTTGGAGGTAGGGTGGGTGAGGGAATGGTAGCTGCATAGAAAGTTTCCAAAGAGAAGGTGATAATCAGATAATCAGATATTCATTTGAGGGTGGGAATAAGATGAAAGGAGCAGATAAGAGGCTGACACAGGTCTAATTCAGAGATGTCAAGATGAGTGGCAGTAGGAACAGGGAAGGACATACACAAGAAAGTTTTAAGTTGATGAGATTTAGGGGCTCCTTGGCTGTGAGAAGGAAGAATGGAGTCTACTTAGAGCAGTAAAAAAATAGGACACAATTTGAAGGTAGTGATTATCTTAAAAACTCTCACTAAGTGTAAAACAGACTACTGTTTAACGCAAGTCATGAGTAGCTGTTAATTTAAATATTAAACCTAGAGAGGAGAGAACATTGTCCTAAAAACTACACAGATGAAAGCTCTATATTCTGTTTCTGTAAGATTTTGTTTTCCTTGAGCCCTACTTCCTCCATGATGAGTGTTTATAGTTTTCAAGGTTAAATCGCCCACAAAGTAACTGTTCTTACTATGAAGGAAGAATCTTTCTTTGAAACACATGAAGTATAAGTTTTCTACTCTTCCCATCCAGGAAGTTCTCTTCGTAGGTCAGTAAATTGTACTGGATCAAAGCTAAATTAGGGAAGAGAACAACTCAGTTGACAGTTAAGAATTAGCTAGAAAATCAATATTTTACACACACATCCATTTGTATAATTCAAATGGTCATGCTTCAAAGCAAAGGGATCAAGTTCTACCCAGAAAACAGGTAGAGTTTCTTAAGTAGTATGTCAACCTTGAATATGAATTTTAATTGAAAAGTGAAGCTAACAATTGTTGACTCTATCATAGATCTTATATTTGGGACTGAAGATGTGAGTGAGTGGGCCCTCACCCGTGCCCCTATAATTTGTTTATTATAGAAGCAACCAAATAATAATTTTTGGCTTTGATCAGTCAGGTAATAAAGGGTGTCCCAAAATTCACGCAAGATTTGAATTTTGCGTCATTTGTGCAGTAAAGTGTTGCCAACGAAAAGAAAAAAAAAGACCGCGTGACACCTGACAGTTCAGAGTTATTAAAAATGGAGTACTACACAAAAGAACAACACGTTTTCATTGTTGAGCAATGAAAATTTACAATTTTTAATTATAAACCTGTGTTTTCTATCAAAATTACTTCTTGCATGAATTTTGGAACACCCTTTACTAATACTGAACTCAGCCAGGCAGTCAATGAATTTACTTTCCCTTTTCATAAAAAAATTTTTATAAACAGAAAGGCCGAATCAGGAGATTTGAGAATCAAAGTGCAATGATGAATTCAGCCATTTTTTAAATTATTGAAGGTTCAAGGACTCCAAAAAAAACTTCTTACACATGGAATGGCCACATGCCACAGTGTTGATGAACAACTAGATTCACGTGAGCCAAGGTTTGACCAGCTCTTTGGTACCCTACCTACCTGTGTGATATTTTGCCTTGAATTATCTATTTTACAGAGCACCATGAAGATTAAGATACAGAGGTAAATTCCTTGATGAGGGCTTAACACATCTTGTTCAATATGTTGGCTATAATCACAGGAGTGCAATCTACTTTTTTCATAATCTATACTGCTGTAGCACAAGCAGCTAATGTCTATGTGTGTGAATGTGTATGTACGAAAACCTTAGTGTTACCTTTCTAAAATAGCTCATTGAGCAGGCCTGATCCTAACATTTCAGGAGGCAAAAGCACAAGTGGAATCCCAATTACTATATATCTAAATACTTACATATGATAAGTCAAGCTAAAAATTATCAAATAGGTTCTGTGTGCCAAGCCTGATAACATCTCTTCATAACAACCTAGAAGTCAGGTTTAAATTCAGAATACCTGAATACCAGAAGAGGGCAAATAAGGAGAACCAGCCCGCTGCCCCTCCCCCTTGCCCCATCACTGGCTCCAGCACTGTGTGTGGACTACCTCCATCCACACCTCCCATTAATGGTCTTCAGATCCCAGGGGGCCCAGGAGCCTTAGGTGCCAGGAGTCCAAGGTCTCAGGTTTGCAGAGTAGCCCCCCTCCATGGGGCCAAGGTGGCACATGGGTTCTCTGATTGGGGCAGAAGGGTATGGCTATGTAAGTGCACAGAATTTGGAGGAGAGAGCTGGTAAGTTATCATACAGCGTCCAGAGCAGGGGCCTGTCTTAGTAATTAAGATTTTCTCTGTCCTGTTTTTAGTGCAATTGAAGAATAATTACCTTTTCTCCTTTCATTTGCAAGTCTTCTTTCCTCAGGGAAAAGTTCATAAACAGTTATCAAAGCAACACGAACCTGAGCATTACATCACCTGGTTAGCCACAGACATTTCCTATTTATGCTGAGAACTGCAGGAAGAATACCAAACTGACATAGAACTGGCTAGGTTCTGGTTTGCTTCCAAGCCTGCTTTTTGGTTGTTGCTGTTTTTGTTTGCATGACCCCCAGTCCCCGCCACATACACACACCCCATTCCTGGCAATCCTTTAAACTATCCCATAAACTTCTAGTGAATTCTCTTTGCTCAAGTTGAGTTTCTTTCATTTGCATGCAAATTAAGTCACTGCTTATACACTTGGCAGAGCCCCTGACATAAGATAATCAATGAATGTTACAGAAATGAATAATTATAATGCAAATGTGTATCCTTGCCATATTTGTAACATAGTGGGTATTTTCTCTGATTCATAAAACAATGCTATCGTTGAACACATTTTGAAAAATTTGTAAAGTTATAAAAAGAAACCAACCATCCATATTTCTATACCTAGACACCAACACACGTTCTGGTTTTCTTCAAGTTTTTATACGCCTATGTGATATTTCCATTTCACAAGACATATATCATTGTAATGCAGTAGTGCATTTGGTTATTTCTACTTAAAATTGTGGAGAGGGTTGTTACATGTGATTACATAACCTTCTAAGTAATCAGTTTTAACATCTTTGTAATAGTCTACAATTTGGGAACCTTAAAATACCTTTAACCGGACCCCAATTTTTAGTTATGTAGGCTGTTTACTTTTTTTCTATCACTATAGAATACATTATAATATTAATCTGCTATATAAAATTTTGCCTGCATCTATGTCCTTAGAAAAGGATAAAATAAATTAAAATAAAAAGCCAGAGAAATAGCTGTATCAAATAATTTGAACTTTTAAAAGCCTTTCACAAATATTTTCAAACAGTTCTCTAGGAAGGTTAATATAGTTCCTCATACAGTTCTTCCACCAGTAGTAATGAGAACATACTCACTGCATTTTTGCCAGTACTATTATACTATTTTGTCAATACTGTATACATATTTTGTTTATTTTCTATGTTAAACACATGGTGTCTTATTTTTGTTTTAGTTTGCATTTTAGTGACTAATAGTGAAAATATTTATTAAATAAGTGTATTAGCCTTTTTATTTGTTCCTTTTAAATTACTTATTCAGATATTCAGAAAATTCTATTGAGGTATTATTTTCTACTTACTGATATGCAAGAGTTTAGTGTAACTATACTAACTGTTATGTCATGCTTGGTGTCAATTTTTCTCCATAATTATTTTCTGCGATAAACTATTTTTTTGCACCCCAAAGTTTAAAACATATTCAAAGCTATCTTTTGCTTGTGATTTTTTCCATTAATTTTATACTAAAAAGTCCTTCTCCAAAAGTTGTGAAATATTTTCTTCTAGTTTTGTTTCTCACTTGGTAGATAAACTTCCCAATTTATTTGGAATTTAGACTATTGAGTCATGTAAACAGTGATTTTTAGTTAAATGTTTTCTACATAGCCGATTTCCTTGACACTTTTGTAAGACACTCCTCACTATTTTAAAATGCTTCCCCCAAAAGCTGAAGCCTATTTTCCTAAAATCAGGAACAAGACAGGTATGCCCCCTGTCACCACTGCTGTTCAACATAGTTCTGGAAGTGCTAGCCAAAGCAATCAGACAAGAGAAAGGAATAAAAGGTATTAGAATTGGGAGAGAAGTTAAACTGTCACTCTTTGCAGATGACATGATCCTGTATATAGAAAACTCTAAAGACTCATCAGAAATCTATTACAAATAATAGATAAATACAGTAAAGTCGCAGGCTACAAAATCAGTGTCCCAAAATCAACTGCATTTTTGTATGCCAACAATGAAACTTCAGAAAGAGAGATGAGAAGATCCATTCCCTTTGCCATTGCAAACAAATAAATGAAATACCTAGGAATAAATCTAACAAAGAACATGAAAGACTTACACACTGAAAACTATAAGACACTGTTAAAAGAAATTAAAGAGGACACAAAGAAATGGAAAGACATTCCATGTTCATGGATTGGAAGAATCAACATAGTTAAAATAGCCATACTCCCCAAAGCAATACACAGATTCAGTGCCATTCCCATCAAAATCCCACAGTCATTCTTTCAAGAAATATATTTAAAAAAAAAAAAATCAAATTTGTGTGGAACCACAAAAGACCACAAATTGCAAAAGCTATCCTAAGAAAAAAGGATAAAGCTGGGGGCATCTCAGTGCCTGACTTTTATCTGAATTACAAAGCCTCAGTAATCAAAACAGCTTGGTACTGGCAGAAAAACAGACCCACGGACCAATGGAACAGAACTGAAAACCCAGAAATAACCCACAAATTTATGGACAGATTATTTTTGATAAAGGATCAAAAAATATACAGTGGGGAAAAGAAAGCCTCTTTAGTAAATGGTGCTGGGAAAATTGGAAAACCACAGCAAAAGGCTGAATGTGAACTGCGATCTCTCACCATATACCAAAATTAACTCAAAATGGATTAAAGACATCCAAATAAAAAATTAAACAATAAATTGCATAGAAGAAAACATTGGTACTAAAGTTATCGATCTGAGGTTCAGGGAGGACTTTATGAACCTCAATGACAAGGGAAGTAAAAGCACAAATAAACAAATGGGACCTTATCAAGCTAGAAAGCTTCTGCATTGCAAAGGAACCCATCAACAAAGCAAAGAGGCAACCAACCAACTGGGAAAAAATATTTGCAAACAATGCCTCTGATAAGGGGCTAATATCAAAAATATACAAATAACTTGTATAACTCAACAATAAAAAAAACAAGCAATCCAATTAAAAAATGGGCAGATGACCTTAACAGACACTTCTCTCATGAAGACATACATATGGCCAACAGATATATGAAAAAATGCTTCATTTCACTAGCGATTAGGGAGATGCAAATAAAAACCACAATGAGATACCATCTTACACCTGTTAGAATGGCTATAATCAACAAGACAAGGGATAACAAGTGCTGGAGAGACTGTGGACAAAAAGGAACCCTCATACACTGCTGGTGGGAATGTAAACTGGTACAACCACTATGGAAGGCTGTATGGAGATTCCTCAAAAAAATTACGAATGGAATTACCATATGACCCAGCCATCCCACTACTGGGCATCTACCCAAAAAACCTGAAAACCTTAATCTTTAAAGATGTTTGTACCCACATGTTCATCGCAGCACTGTTCACAGTGGCCAGGACGTGGAAACAACGAAAATACCCTTCTATAGATGACTGGATAAAGAAGATGTGGTACATGTACACAATGGAATACTGCTCAGCGATAAGAAATGATGAAATACAGTCATTTGTGACAACATGAGTGGACCTAGAGACCATCTTATTAAGCGAAATAAGTCAGACTGAAAGAATCTGGAAACATATGACCTCACTTATAGGTGGAATATAAAACTGAAAGTTACAAAGACACAGAGACCTATGGACACACTCAATAGCTTGTTGATTGCCTGAGGGAAGGGGAGGAGAGGGGAAGGAGAGAGGGAGGGGAGGTGGGAGAGGGCACCAGTATTATGGACACACTCAATAGTTTGGTGGTTACCTGGGGAGGAGGGAGGAGGGGGGAGGATGGGGGAGGGAGAGTTGGGGGGGTGGGAGTGGACACCAGATATATGGTGATGAAAGGGGAGCTGATTCTGGGTAGTGGGCACATAATGCGATGCATGGGTGATGTGATGTAGACTTGTACATCCGGAAACTACCTAATTGTTACCAACCAATGTCACCCCATTAAATTTAACAATAAAAAAATTGTTGAAATAAAATAAGCAACTAAGCGCAGTCATGCCTTGGTACTTGACTGCTTTGAAACTCATCGAATTTGGTACTCAGTGCATTTTGATGTAAAAATTCGGTCCCGGTACTTGTCGTTTGTTTGGTATTTGATGTGCAAGCTAAAACTTGTTGGTATCAATTGCCTTGTGGCTCACTACCCTTCCCAGCTGAAACGAAGGGTCATCCATTAGTCACACGGAAGCTCTTGCTCTATGCACATCCCCTTGCAGTGTAATCTTAGCTTCTGTGGTCATTTTGCATATTTTTGGTTTGGGGGCATATTACATACATTTACATTATTCCTTATGGGAAAAATGTGTTTGGTACTCGTCAATTTTGGTACTCATCACACATCCCAGAACCAATTAACGATGAGCTCCAAGGTACCACTGTGGTTTGGAAATTAGATTCTCCTGAAGAAAGCCTGAGACAACCTTGCTAAGACATCCTTCTCAAGAAACTGGGGTGGACCTCTGAAATTTTTATATCTTAGATCCAGTCTCGCCTCAAAACCTGCCTCCACCATTCTGGCCCTCTACTGATAATCCAAAACCATGATTTTCAGGAAAATTGTTCAATGCTTACGTTTTGGAGTGCTTATTTCAAATAAAAAATGTTGAAGGATTTTCCTTGATGAATAAATAAATTGACCAGATCAAATATCTCAAAAACCTAAAAAAAAATAATAATAAATAAAATAAAATAAAATAAAATGCTTCCCCCATCACGGTTCTTTTTCTGAGCTATTCATCGATTCTCATATCAGTACTACACTGCTCTAATGATTGCAGTTCAATGATCAGATTGCTTTTATTTCTAGAAGAACAACCCAACCCATATATATTCTTTTGCAAAATTTCTTGACTATTGTCATATATTTATTCTTCCAGGTGAATGTTAGAATCATTTTGTCAAGTTTGCCCAAGTCCCAATGCAATAAAACTAACTAATCATGAAAAAATAACCATTTCATAATATCCATCTTTCTATCCAAGAATAAAAATGTTTTCATTTGTTGGGGATGCCAGGATAGCTCAGCAGTTGAGTGTTGGCCTCACGTCGCTCCTGGCCCCAGACTATGCAAACCCCATATGGTGAACTGCGGGGCAACTAGTAGCGGCCAAAATGGCTCAGTGGCAAAGGATCTCACCTCCCACGTGGGAGGCCCCCTGTTCAGTCCCGCCCTGCACAGCCCCACATCCACCTGTGTGAAATGAAACCATGTCACAACAAATGATACACAACTATGGAGACTGCTCTGCCCTCCCCCATTCTTTCTCTCTCTCTCACCTCTCAAACAATAAATCTGTTTTTCAAAAAGTTTTCATTTGTTCACTTCTTTATAAGTAAAATTTACAGTTTCCTATCTAAGCCCTTAGATATTTCTTATTATTCCCAAGTATTTTCTGTACATTTACTATTTTTCCTAGGTAATTTATATTTTTGTGGATTCATGAACAGAATCATCATTTTCTATAGTATTTTTTTTAAGATTTCTTTTTATTGTTTTTGACAGAGAGAGAGAGATACAGAGACAGAGAGAGAACTGAACTGGGGGCACTCCCTAGTTCAGCATATGGGTCCGCCTGGGCTGGGGTCGGGGTCGGGATTCCATCCTCGGTCCCCGGCGCTGCAAAGTGAGTGCTTAACCCACTGAGCCATCCCGGCTTCCCCTATAGTATTTTTTAATTGGTAAGTACTGGTGTTTGGGTAGCTATTGATTTTTGAACATGTATTATATAGCCAACCACCTTATTGAAATCTCTTATTAGGTCCTTTAGATTTTAGCTGACTCAATTGTGTATCCAACAGTTATAAACAAAATCAAGACACAATGTCAGATTTTTTGTTACTTAGGTGAAAATTTATACTTAATCATGTGCATTAAATGATTTTTAATTTATTTTTAAAAATCACCTTTTATGGAAATAATGACATGAAATTGAGGCTACTCAAGAAATCTAAAATGTAACCTGAGTTCCTATGTGGAACCACATTCCTTTCACCTGGGTACTCAATCTTGCTATTCAAAACTACCAAAAAGAGGTCAGAATGAGATAGACATTACCGTAAGTCACTTCTCAGTTGATTAAACAAGACCAATAAACAATTCAGCTAGTGGTTAAGAATTTTGACAAATGTAGAAGACAAAGAAATATACCAGGTATACATTCTCATATAAAGCGTAATTTTTCTCTTGGCTTAACCCCAGAAACAATAGGCAGAATAATTTTTAAAGCAGAACAGAGCCCACCTACATGTATTAAGAAAGCAATTGCATGGTCTTCTATATATGAGCAGAATCCTTTTTCCCCAGATAAACATGTTTTCTATTTTAAAAGATCAGGATAATAGAATCTACCAATTATTTTATCTACCAAATATTTGTTGTGCATCTCATTTGGGATCTGTGTTATTAAGAAAAATTGTAGGACAAGTAGAGATACAAACTGATGAGAACCTGGCATATAATAGATGCTCAATAAATAATGTTATTAATTATTATTACATATATGATTATTATTTATGATTACTAATCTCCAGAAGGCTAAAAGTCTAGTTCACATTGTCTTCCTGGGGCCTAAAATGGCAAACATAAATGTCAGACAAATATTTCTGAAATATTTGTTGACCGACTGATACATATTTACAAAATCTCCAGTTGCCAGAAAATATTTTGACTCAATTCTTAATTACTTTCATAAAACCAAAAATTAGGACATGCAGATGTTAAAGCCAAGAATACTCCTCTTTTGAGGTTAGAATAAAGTTTTAAATTGCTCTTTTTCTACATGTTTGTAAAAAAAATTATTTCTAAAGAATCAGATCTTGAGGATGCCAGGATAGCTCAGCAGGTTGAGCACTTGCCTTGCAATCACAAGATCTGGAGATCAAACCCCAGCCCTGCCCCATGCAAACCCATAGCTGAACTGCTGTGCAACTGGTAACTGCCTGAACAGCACAGCAATGAAGGTTGTCATCTTCCATGCAGGATGCCCCAGTTCAGTTCTGCCCTGCACAGCCCCACCTACACCCATGTGAAATGAAACTATGTCACAACTAATGATGTAAAACTAGGGAGACTGCGCTGAGTTCATTCTTTCTCTCTTTCTCTCTCTCATCTCAAACAGTAAAATAAACCTTAGAAAAAATCAGATCTTTAAATTAGCACCAAAAAATGTTATGAGGAAGAGTATTCATTCCCACTCATTCACCAAATTCACCAAACATTTACTGAACATCTTCTACATGTAAGATACAAAATAAATAAACATCACAGAGCTTACAGACATCAAATAAATTGCCAAACAAATAAATAGGAAATACGTGCTATGAAAGAAAAGTGGAAGGTTGATTAAAGATTTGGGTTATGAGGAACGGAGACCAAAGAGGCCCCAAGGATGCGTACAGTTTAGACTGGTGAAGTATGGAAGAGCTTGGGATATTCAAGAGACAAACAGGAGATCGGTGAGACAGTAGCCAAGAGGAAGAGATGCACAAGAGGCCAACCAAGTACCCAAGGCTCTGAGAGTCTCTGGAATCTCTTCCAGGCACATGGATGCATTTTCTGCAAGGGGTTGATATGATCCTATCTGTTATGGATGAAGGATTGGAGGGACCAAGCAAGGAAACAGGGGTCTTGTTAGAAAGTTATACTAATATTTCAGGTGAGAGATGATGACTTGAAGTTTGATGGTGGGGCTGGAAAGGAGAATCTATCAAGATATAGTTAGCAATATGTAGAAGGCAGAATTTTAAGACTTTGTGATGATTTTAGCTGGAGAAGGCAAAGGAAATTTCTGGAAGTATAAAAGAACTTTCTGGCTGACACAACTCCATGAATGGTGGTGCCATTTATCAGGATAGGAAAGATTAGAAAGGTGGTAAGATTGAAGTAATTTTGTTGCTGTTGTCACTTTTGTTGTTTAATTTGGCTTTCTGTTGTTTCTTTGCATTGTTGGTGGGGTAGCAAACAGGGAGGAAGACAACATTAACAAATCCATTTGGGACAGGGGCTATCAGGTATGTTACCTGTACAAGACAGATCCTAGATTGCCTATGTTTCCAGACAAGTGACATTTGTACAAGTGAGGTATGTTTGAATGTTGCTCTTCCCTACCATGATTGGGCAAATAAAACCTCAAATAGGTTAGATGGATTAAATAACCTTTGAAGTATCTTCTAAACTGATACTCTATCTTTACCTTCTACTTGTAGGCTGAAATAATAGTAACATTGTCATGAAACGCAGATCATAAGGATGTTGGCATACTGGGGTGAATAGTGTTCCCCTAAAATTCTCACCCAATAGGAACCTATAAATATGACCTTATTTGGAAATAGAGTCTTTGCAGATGTAATCAAGTTAAAATGAGGTCATAATGAATTAGGGTGGGTCCTAAATCCAATAGGGATGTTTTCCTTATAAGAAGGGGGAACTTTGCCCTATAAGGATGAAGGCAGAGATTGTGGTCATACTTGTCACAAGTCAAGAAACACCTGCCGCTCTGAGAAGCTGGAAAAGGCAAGAAAGGATCCTCTCCTAGAGGCTTCAGAGGGAGCTAAGCTTTGTCTAGACCTTGATTATGGACTTCTAGCCTCCAGACTTGTGAAAGAACAAATTTCTGTTGTTTTAAGCAACCTACTTTTTCGTCATTTGTTATGGCAGCCCTAGCAAACTAATACAGTTGGGAAGATTAAATGAGATCACATATTTGAACCTGACTAGCACATAGTATAGGTTAAATAAACATCCATTTCCCTTCCTCTTCTGAGTATAATGGTCACCACCATTTTCTTACTGGTTCAGATTATGAGTAATCCACACAGCTACCCATTTAGGTTAAGTCTTACTTACCTAAAGCCTACCTTGGCTTGCTTTACAGATGAGGAAACAGAGGCTTGGTAAAGTTAAATAGCTTGCCCAAGAACACAAAGCTAAAATCAGGAGCATCAGAGCTCAAACCCAGCTCACTCTAATCACCACGATAACACACCTTAGACCTCCTGCCTATCGCACCTGCAACATTTTAGCAAACTGAGAAAGTGAAGGAGAGGCACTACCAAACTGTTCTCCATGCCTGCAATTAAAATACATGCTTATTTAAAAATAACAAGTTGCAGGGACCTAGTACAATCAACACATTCACACAGGAATAGAAAAATTTCATTCTAAGACCAATGCTATCAACGAATTTGTCATCAACTTCTACTGCTTCCATTAGCAGTGCTTCTGCTTTGCACAGACTCTCATGTATTCCAAATCAAGATACTTTCAGATTGGACATTTATGACTTTCATTTACTTCAATGCATTTTCTCAAGCGTTCCTCATTTCAGTTTGATGATGATGACTCATTTGTGCTACATAAGGAGACCATGAAAGAAATACTATGTGTACAGAGGGAAGTGTCTCTGAACTTTGCAGTCACAGATGTCCATCCTCTAAATTATAAAGCAACAAAAGCATATTCTAAACTTACCTTCTCTCCCTAACTCAGTGAGTTGTACTGCTGAATATAGCAGATATACAAATACCAGATGACAAAACTGTTATTATGAGGTGTCAATTTCATAGACTTCTCGTGTAGGAGGGGCTTCTAAAGAACATCTTAGTCCATCTGGCTTCACATAATAGAACATCAACATGCCACCAAACCCCAGAAGAGAAAAAAATGTGATGAGAGTTTCTGTGAGTTACTCAGACTTATTTCGTGGTAGAACCCTGTGGAATAACAGGTTTCTTGACTTCCCCCAAAGCGCATTCAGCTTTCTAAGCTGTCATGAACTATTAAGGATGACACTTTTCTCTGGCTTTGTGCCAACTTTTTTGCTCTTTATTAATTTGGTCTTAAAAACCCCACCCCAGTGCTTCAAATTTCCTTAATTGATATCTAATGTTGAATTAACTTGTGTCCTATGTTTAAAGCTCCGGAGAAGCAAACATGGGTTCAAGAAGGACTAATATGATTCTCCAAACGGGGCATGCATATCTGGACTTTCAAGTTTGCCCTCTGGGAGGCCAGACAGAGCACTGAATTTAGACAAGAGTTGGGAACCAAGATCCTCTTCCACGCTCTGCCCACACCCGTGCCCATGAGCAGAAGTTCTCTCTCTCCATTACAACCCACCACACACGCACACATACCCCAAAGCAAGTAACAAAGGAAAACACAGCCCCCAAAGGGCTCCGCTATTGCATGTTCCAGTCTACACCTGCCAAGAGACAAAAACCATACGGGAATCCTGTCCTGGCAATATGTCCAACATCCTCAGGAGATGCAGGCACCGTGACACACGGGCGTGCGAGGCTGTTACACACAAAGAGTGGGTGCTGGGCTTGCTAGCGGTCCGGAGGGGCAGTGCACTCCCAGGACTAGTATGCAGGGTTCTCCCCCGCGTCAACTCGCCCATCAGAAAGGAACTACCCTTTATTTGACCCGTGGTAAGAGTGCAGGCTGGGAGGCAGCGCATGAATGGGTATGGGTGTGTGTGTGTGTGTGTGTGTGTGTGTGCGTGTGGCAGGGGGCGGTCCCTGTTCCCTTCCCTCCAGCCAGGCGGTCCTCAGCCTTTGACATGTCCTAGGAGATGCACAATTACGCGCTGTCACAGATGTCCGCTTCGCATCCTCTCCGGGCAAAGGAAGATGCCCCGGAGCCCAGCCGTGCGCATCCCCACCGGCGCCCCTCCCGCGTCCATCCCCACCCAGGCAGCCCCGCCGGGCGCGCCTGCCTACCTGGTGGCTGGCTGTCAGCGGAACGGCGGCGCCTCCTCCCCTTCTTCTCGGCGGCTACATCGCTTGGAGCGCCATGTTCCCGGGCTCCGCGGCGCACGCCGGGCAACTACTACCGGCTGGGTAGCGGCAAGGGGGCGGGGCCGGCTGCGAGGGGTGGGAGGCAGAGCCAACGCTTTCTACTCTCCACCGAGCCTCCCCCAGCTACTGAGCATGCCCAGCTCCCCAGCGTCGCCCCGAGGAGGACTTGCCATGAGCACACGCAGCTGTTCCGGGTTTTCGTGGCAACCCGCGGAGGCAGGCGGTAGCAGCTGCGGGGGGTGGGGGTTGAGAGGTGTCGGGGAGGGTCGGGATGTGGGTGGGGTGGGGTCTACACTCCGCCGAGCCCCGAGCTGGAGAAAGCCGCCTTTCGCCCATCCAATCACACTTAACGCTCTGCCCTCCCAGGCGAGAGCAGCTCCTGCACTCCTCCTCCCCACACTCCGCTTCTGCAGAAATTTTGTGCAGGACCAATGCAGGGGGGTGCTTGGCGTAAGTCAGAGGAGAGCCAAGAGTAAGAGCGGGCGGGGCTGAAAGATCCTTCTGCTAGCCTCATGACTACCACCTGGGCCCGCTCTTCTCAAACTTCAATGTGTCTGTGAACTAACGTGCTGATTCAAATTCAGTCCATCTGGCCTGGACCCCGAGATTCATTTAGCCCAAGCGAGCTCCCAAGTGATCTGATACTGCTGGTTCAGCCACCACACTGAGTAACAAGGATCTAAAGAACCCACTCTGTGACACTCCAGCGCAGAAATGGTCTCTGGTTTCCACAGAGGCCCCTCCTGCCCACAGATACTGTGGCTGCTAAGTGAAGGTGCCCCCTCCGGGTTGTTGTGCCTGGCCTGGGAGGGGTCTCAGTAGGGCAGGGCTATGAACACCCAGCACAAACTGGCTACTTTCTGATAGAATTTGAGACCTAGGGGGAGGTGAGTGCTCTGACCTCTTCTTGACCCCTTTGCTAGCTAAGAACCTAGTTGCTAGTTGAGCCTCTACTTAGTGTTTTTCTGTGTATACGATGCCCCCATGTATAAGACGATCACTACTTTCCTAACCCAACATTAAGAAATCAATACACAGGTTACCCCCGTGTATAAGACACCCCCAATTTTTGGTCTAACAAGTTTAGACAAAAGTATTGTCTTATACACAGAAAAGTACAGTAAATTAGAATGAGCCTGTCTTGGCTGTTCCCCTGGCTTTCCTAAACTGAGACAAAAACTCAGGGTATCAAAGTGTCAATTTATTGTTCATGTAAAGGTAAGACTGGGCTTGGCCATTTAAGAAGACTGACAACAGTAGAGTGTTTATGTACCAAGAGCTGACAGAGCTTTCTGATGAGTGATGTTTGAATTGAAGCTTAAAGCTTGCAATGATACCTTCTGATTCATCATCAACCCCCAAAGGCTCCAGCATTGTCAAGAGTATTCACTATCCACACTACAGTAAGACAGATATTCACAAAACCAGTCACGAGTTTTCAACCTTGGAAATGAAATCACTCCCCTGTCTGTCCTCAGTACCCTCATGAGCCAGTGATACGGTACCTGATCCCATAACTGGATAGCAGATTAAAAATAAGAGTTTGTAGATATTGGTACTCTCATACTCAACAACCTGAACAATTTTCTAGTTAATGATACACTATACATCACTTCCCTCTTGCTTGCTTTCCATTCACTCAATACCCTCAATAACACAGCTGCCATATGAAAACAGGAACCATGTGATAAATATATGATTACTTTTCTTCCTCTATATTTCTATGTATAAAGAATAAATATGCCCTGGTATATTGTACTCTGTTTTTATGTTTAAAGGAATAAGAGTCTCTAAATCCCTCTCTTATTCTCTAAGCCACACACACACAGCCCTAACTACTAACCCACCACCCCCACACCACTCCCATCTTTATTTGCGTAAGTATTTTCTGGTTTTGACTTTCTTTTATGTGTGCTGGCACAGATGCAAAAGCCAGAAAAAGATTTTATAGACGTGTTGTTGATTTGTGATTGATTGGTATCAATTAAAATTTTGCTTTGAAATACTGAGCTTTAAAATATCTTTGCTATTATAAAGCGTGTGCTTGTGTGGTTGTTTCTACTGTTTGCATACTATGATTATTGTTAGTTTCCTCAAATTCACTTAGGAGTTATGCAATGTAAACATTATAAGTGACTAATAATATTCTTTCTGTAAATATTACATAGCATTAAGTCCTAGGTGTTTTCTTTTGATATAATGTAATTTGATAAGAGTGTAGCAGGCAGGATGTAGATTAAGGAGCAACACCTGTGGGTGGAAGCGGCAGGAAGCAAAAGTGAGCAGCTGTAGGAGTCAAGCGATGATGCATGCCACCAGCCCTCCAGGGAGCTCTGAGCCAGGATGATCCTTTGAGACTTGTCCCAAGTTGGTTTGAGTGGTCTGGTCCTTTATATACTAATAGTAATCATTAAGTGTGAGGTGCTTTGGAAGAGGCATGAACTTCACACAGTTCTCTGAAGCTGTGACAATCTCTGAAGGAGAGGTGACTAAAGGTCTTCCCTCAGCAGTAGTCCCTGCAACTGGGTTAACAAGCCCTTCACTTAAAGAGGCTCTGTGTAATTCATTACTTTGTCTACCACACTAATACATTTACTGAATACATCACTTTTGAATACACATAGTAGAATTTGTCCAAGGAACTCAAGACTTTTATTTCTTTTTTTAAAGATTTATTTTATTGTTTTTGACAGAGATGTAGAGAGAGAGAGAAGTGGGAGGGCCCAGAGCAGTCTCCATAGTTGTACATCATTAGTTTTCAACATGGTTTCATTCTACACAGGTGTGCAGGGGCCATGCAGGGTGGGAACTCAGCTGGGGGCCTCCCACATGAGAAGCACACCCAGTTCAGCATATGGGTCTTCACAAGCCAGGGGCCGGGATTCAATCCTTAGTCCCCAGGGCTGCAAAGCAAGCTCTTAACCCACTGATCCATCTGGCTTCTCAAAATTTTTACTTTTGAATAAATAATAGACTTTCTCCATGGTTCAGAGATTTACAAGTTGGAAAATAACCTGTAATCAGCAATTTGAGAGTTCTTGAAGGAAGTCACTAAGAGGATATGAACCCCGTTGACTCAAGAGCTGGAACTGGAAAATCAGAGGCTCCTTCCCTGTCCCATATTCTCGGAATGTGTACTCTCTGCCCACCATTCTCACAGGAAGAACCAGTTTCAAGGATATGACCTTAATAGAGTAATATGTTGTTAAGACCATCTGGACAATATACAGGACTGAACCTAGCTAAGGCCTCTACATAAACTTTTAAGATTCTGGAGAGTAGGTGAGAGTGGGTGCACTCATCTTGTGGCCCAAGACAGGCCTCATAAGTTCCCTTGCTTATTAAAACGGCCACCTACCAATCTGGAGTGGTATGCCTCTTTCTTAGATCTCCTTGTTTTCCCTGTATGGGGGCCAGTTTCAGATTTCACCTGAAAGATTCTGAGTCTGCTACTTTTCACAATCTCCCTTAGAAAATAGAATAGGAGAGAGTACTTCCTAACTTGTTTTATGAAGTCAATATTACCCTGATACTAAAACTAAATAGTAGGGGGGGGGGGGGAAACTATAGACAAATATGTCTTTTGAACTTCAATGTAAAAGTCCTCCAAAAAATTATCAAACCAAAGGTTACAATGTACAAAAAGAATTATATATGATAATCAAGTGAAGTTTAACCTAGGAATATAGGGCTGGTTTGATATTTTAAAAATTAGTTAATGCCTTCCACCATACTAACAAACTCAAAAAGAAAAATATGGGAAGCCGGGATGGCTCAGTGGGTTAAGTGCTCACTTTGCAGCACCAGGGACCGAGGATCGAATCCCGGCCCCGGCCCATGTGGACCCATATGCTGAACTGAGGAGTTCCCCCAGTTCAGTTCTCTCTCTGCCTCTGTCTCTGTATCTCTCTCTCTCTCTGTCAAAAATTTAAAAATAAATAAATAGATATTAGCCTCTTCTCAGAGGTATTATTTAAAAAAGAAAAAGAAAAATATGATTATATTAATTGATATAGAATAAATATGACAACTCTAATGCACATTCATGATTAAAACCTCTCAGCAAGTTAGTAATAGGGAGGAATTACCTCAATTTAAAAGGGCTACAAAAAGCATTCAAATAATATCAAACTTAATGCTAAAAGACTGAATGTTTTCCCTCTAAGATGTGGAACAAAGCTAACATGTCTATTTCTACGATCTTACTCAATATAGTAGTGGAAATTCTAGCTACAGCAATGAAGCAAGATAAACAAATAAAAGACATTGGACTGGAAATAAATAAAACTGTCTCTACTTGTAGGAGACATGATTATCTACATAGAAAATGCCAAGAACAAAAAGAGGTTACAAAAATAACTCCTAGAGCTAACAAGTGAGTTCAGCAAGCTTGCAGGATACAAGATCTACACACAAAAGGCAATTGTAATTTCCTATACGTGCAGAAAATGAAATTTAAAACACAATATCACTTACCTTTGCTCCAAACAAAATGAAATAGTTATACATTTAAAACATGTATAAATCTATATGCTAAAAATGATACCAATGAAATAAATCAAAGAAGACATGAATAAATGAAGAAACATACTGTGTTCATGAATTAGAAGACAGTATAGTAAAGATATCAATTTTGCCAAAATTTATCTAAATGTTTACGTAAATTCCAATAAAAAATTTCAGGGTGACTTTGTATACATTGTCAAATCTATTCTAGAATGTATATGAAAAGTCATGGGCTCTAGAATACTTAAACAATTTGACAAAGAAGAATACATTAGGAAGAACCACTTCCAATACTAAGGCTTTTCCTACAACTATAGTGATCATGACAGTGTGGTATTTGCACAGGGATAGACACATAGGTCAACGACACAGAACAGATAACCTATAAATAGACTCACAAGTATGAGCAAGCGATTGTTGACAAAGGTGAAAAATTAATTCAATGGAAAAAGAATAGCCTTTTCAACAAATGGTGCTAGAACAATTAAATATTCATAGGTATAAAATGAACCTCCTCACAATCAACATAATACTCAATGGTGAAAGACTGAAACCTTTTCATCTAAGATCAGAAACAAGGCAAGGATGCCCACTTTTGCCACTCCTATCCGCATGATATTGGAAGTTCCAATGAGAACACTTAGACAAGAAAGAAAAATAAAAGGCATACAAATTGGAAAGTCAGAAGTATGAGGGTGGGCTGATAAATTCTGCCTCCACTTAAATAGAAAATGAACATGAAACGATATTTTAATTACATAAATAAAAAACATCATTTGTTTACAAAGCTGCATAATTATTTTTCTATAAAATTATCACATATTTCAATACACTTCTGCCAACACTGCACTAGTTTTTGAAATCCATCCTTAAAAAAAAAAAATCAGTGTTTTGTTTTTGAAACCATTTTCTCACTGCAGACTTCACCTCTTTATCACAGATGAAGCACTGACCCTTCGAGTGTTTCTTTAGTTTTGGGAACAGGTGGAACTCACTTGGGGCCAGGTCTGGGCTATCTGGTGGATGCGGCAGCACTGAAAGGTCCAGGTGTTGAATTGCATCTCTTGTTGCTGCACTTGTGTGAGGCCTGGCGCTGTCATGTTGAAGTGTTTCATTTCCTATTCCAATCCAATCCATTGGATTCTTCTTTTAATACACTCAGAGTTTCAATACAATGTTCAGAGTTTAACTGTTGTTCTTTTTTCAAGAAAAGCTTCACGATCAACACATTCAGAATTCCAAAAAACAATCAACATAACTTTCCCAGCTGAGGCCTGAGTTTTGAATTTTTTCAGCTGAGCTGATCCCTTACGGTGGTATTCCACGGACTGCCTTTTGATCTCAGGTCATAATGATGAACCCAAGTTTTATTACCTGGAATGATCTTCTTTAAGGGGTCCACACCTTGTTTTTCAAAAACTTCAAAAATATTGGAGGGACTTTTCCCACTGTTAAGAATTCAGTAATGGAGGGAAGCTGGGATGGCTCAGTGGGTTAAGCCCTTGCTTTGCAGCCCAAGGACCAAGAATTGAATCTCGGTCCCAGCCTATGTGGACCCATGTGCTGAACTGGGGTGTGCTTCCCATGCAGGAGGCCCCCAATTTGGTCCTCACCCCCCAGTCTGGGCCCCTGGTTCAAGGGAACATGCCTCATGCACGAGGCCCCCAGCCCAGTTCCTGCCCTGCATGGCCCCTGCCCACCTGTGTGGAATGAAACCAAGTTGAAAACTGATGATGTACAACTATGGAGACTGCTCTGGGCCCTCCCCCTTCTCTCTGTCTCTCTCTCTGTCTCTGTCAAAAACAATGAAATAAATCTTAAAAAAAAAAAGGAACTCAGTAGCAGCATCCTGTTTGAACTGAACATCTGAACCCTCTTCCATTTCGATGTGCACTGGGTGAAAAATGTAAGCACCAGTATGTGCAAGATCAAGAATGATGGAGCGGGAGATACCATGTGTCTACAGAGAACCAGTTATATCCAGCTATGTCTAATGTAACAAAAACTATTACGGTAGAGACAAAGTTTATCAGCCTGCCCTCATAAAATTATCTCTTTGGGGAAAATGTGATCTTGTACATAGAAAATCCAAAAGATTCCAAACTCCTCCAAAAAGTTAGAATAGTTGAATTTAACAAAGTTGCAGGTACATGATTAACAGACACAAAAATGTTGTATTACCATACAGAAACAATGAAAAAAATCAAAAATTAAATTCATAAATAATTTTCTTTTCAATAGTATAAAAGTAATAATATACTTAGGAAAATGAAGTGAAAGATTTGTACACTAAAAATCATAAAATACTATTAACAGAAATCAAAGAAGAAATATATCAATATAAATGAAAAGACATCACATATTGATGGATTAGAAGACTCAATATTGTTAAGATGTTACTACCAAATGCAATTCCTACAAAAAGCCCAGTGATGTTTTTTTGAAGAAACAGAAGATCGATCTTAAAATTCATATGGAATCTCAAAGGACCCAAATAGCAAAAACAATCTTGAAAAAGAAAAAGCTGGAGGACTTACACTTCCTGATCGCAAAACTACTACAAAGCTACAGTAAACAAAGCAGTGTGATACTGGCATAAAGACCAACGGAATAAAATAGAGAACCCAGAAATAAATCCTCACATATATGGTCAAATAAGTTTTGAAAAGGTTGCCAAGACCATTTAATGGGGAAAGAACAATTTTTCAACAGTGTTGAGAAAACTTGACATCCACTTACAAAGGAATTGTTTGACTTTTAGCTTATGCCGTATATAGTAATTAACTTAAAATGTATAAAATATCTGAATATAAGAGCTACAGCTACAAAACTCTTAGAAGAAAACAGAGGGCAAAATCATCATGAGGTTGGATATGGCAATGATTCCCTGTATTGACACCAAAACACAGATAGTAAAAGAAAAACTAGATAAATTGCGATATATCACAATGAAAATCTTCTGTACAAAAGTTACAATCTACAGAGTGAAAGGGCAACCCACAAAATGGAAGAAAATATTTGCAAACTCTATCTGATAAGGGATTAATATCCAGAATATATAAAGAACTCCTAAAACTCAATAAAAACAACAAAACCCAATTTTAAAATGACCAAAGCACTTGAATAAACCTTTGTCCAAAGAAGATATACAGATGGTCAATATGCACAAGAAAAGATGTCAATATCATTAGTGAGGGAAATGCAAATCAAAATCATAATGAGATACCAGCTCATATCCATTGGGATGGAAATATACATATAAAGAAAAATGTTTTTCTAATATATGTGTTGTCAAGAATGTGGAGAAATTGGAATCCTTATGCACTGTTGGTGGGAATGTAAAATGGTATAGCCACTATGGAAAATAGTATGGCAATTCTTCAAAAAATATATGATCCAGGGTATGCCGGATGGCTCAGTGGGTTGAGGGCTCGCTTTGCAGCCCCAGGGTCAGAGGATCAAATCCCAGCCCTGGCCCGTGTTGACCCATACACTGAACCAGGGCATATCCCCAATTCAGTTCTTGCTGGGACCCACGTGGGAGGTCTCTGCCTGGTTCCTGCCCTGCGCAGCCCTGTGCCCAGCTGTGGAAGGAAACTATATTGAAAACTAATGATGTACAATTATAGAGACTGCTCTGGGCCTTCCTCCTTCTCTCTGATTCTCTCTGTCTCTCTCTCTGTCAAAAACAATAAAAGGGGAAGCTGGGATGGCTCAGTGGGTTAAGCACTCACTTTGCAGCACCGGGGACAGAGGATCGAATCCTGGCCCCGGCCCGTGTGGACCCATATGCTGAACTGGGGGGTTCCCCCAGTTCAGTTCTCTCTCTGTCTCAGTATCTCTCTCTCTCTCTCTCTTTCTCTCTGTCAAAAACAATAAAATATAAAATAAACAAATAAAGGAGAAACTTCTTTAAAAAAAAACAACAATAAAAATAAATCTTAAAATATATATATATATATATGATCCCGCAATTCTACTTCTGGGTATATACCCAAAAGAATTGAAAGCAGAGAGGAAGCAGGGATGGCTCAGCAGGTTAAGTACTTGTTTTGCAGCCCCTGGGACCAAGGATCAAATCCTGGCCCCAGCCCATGCAGACACATATGCTGAACTAGGGTGTGGTCCCCAGTTTGGTTCTCACCAGAGAAAGCTTCCTATGTGGGAGGCCCCCGGCCTGGTTCCTGCCCTGCACAGCCCTGTGCCCACCTGCTGAATGAAACTATGCAGAAAACTAGTGACGTGCAACTATGGAGACTGCTCTGGGCCCTCCCCCTTCTCTCTCTCTCTCTCTCTCTCTCTCTCTCTCTGTCAAAAACAATAAATATATATGTTTAGAATAAAAGTAAAAAAATAAAGTTAAAAAATAAATAATTAGAATTAAAAAATTTTTAAATGGTTAAGAGACAAGAATAGACATTTCACTGAAGATATACTGATGGCAAATATATACATGAAAAAATTTCGATGGTATTATAATAGATATTAGGAAAATTCAAATTTAAACCACAATAAGATGTCATTACATGCCCCTCAGACTGGCTAAAATAAAAAATAGTGACAGCACAAAATGCTAGTGAGGATGAGAAGAAACTGAACAATTCACATGTTGGCGGTAAGAATATTCAATGGTACAACCACTCTGGAATACAGTTTGGTATTTTCTTATAAAACTAAGTATTTAATTACTGTATGACCCAGCAATTGCACTCTTGGGAATTTAGCACAGAGGAAAAACAAAAAACAAAAAACAACTCACATTTACACAGAAACATGTACAAGAATGGTCATAGCAGCTTGATTTGCAATAGCCAAAAGCAGAAAACAGCCTCGATACTGCTCAAGAGGTATATGGTTAAACAAGCACTGGCACATACACAGCATGGAATCCTACCCAGCAATAAAGAACAGGTTATTGACATTATACATGCATTGACTTGAATGAATCTCGAGGAAGGATATTGAGTAGAAAAAAAAGCAATCCCAAAAGTTTATATACTTCATGATTTTATTTATATAATGTTTCTGAAATGACAACATTTAAAAAATGGCAAATATATTACTGATTCCAGTTTTTGGGGAGAGGGTGAGAGGTAAAAAAAAGAAGCAGGTGTGGTTTTGAAAAAGGAACAAGTGAGATTCTTCTGGTAATGGAAGTGTCATGATGAAAGTGCCTTGACTACGGTGGTAAATGCATGAACCTATACATATGTTTTAATTGAATAAAAGTACACACACACATACAAATGAGTACCAGTAAAACCAGGGATATCTGAATAAGATCAGTGAATTGTATCAATGTCAATATCCTGGTTGTGATATTGTACTATAGTTTTGCAAGATATTGAGAAAAACTGGATAAAAGCGTAGCCATCTCTATTACAACTACAGTGTTCCCTCGCCACTGCGCGCTTCATGTTTTGCGGGTTCAGTGCTTCGCGGTTTTCCCAAAATATTCATCAAAAAACAAAAATGAAAAAATACCACCCTGTCGGCAGCCACATGGCGGAAAGGAGCGTTGTTTCCTGTGGATGCGCGAGAGAGAAGGATCCCTGCATGTCAGACACAGAGATGAGCTGACTCAGAGTCCATCCCACGGGCTCTCATAAAGGCGCGGGATTGGGTTCCGGGGCGACATCGACCCATGAGAGGACGAGTGGCTTTATCCCTGTGAGGTGATTGTCTGCGCATCATCGCAGCCTCACCTGGCACCTTCTCTTGTTGTATCTCGCCAGTCTTGTCCATGATGTTGACTGTCTCGCATACTGTATTTTAGTGTTGTGTTGGCGATCACTTGTTTTGTTTAAGCGATCACTTTTTTTATTAATTAAGCCCTTATAAGGCCGCCTAAGCGCTGTGCCCCTGCGAAAGCTTCCTCCGGGGCGCCCAAGAGGAAGAAGATGATGACCATCAGCGAAAAAGTGAGACTTTTAGATAGGATCAAAGAGGGCAGAAGTGATGCATCTGTGGCACGCCATGACGGGGTGAAGGAATCTACAGTGCGGTCCATCCAGAAAGAGGAAGCAAACATCCGCAAAACTGCTTCCATCACCTTCAATAAAGAAGTGAAACGTGTGGTGACTCCGCGTAATAACAGGATTGTGAACATGGAAGCTGCACTGGCATTGTGGATTGCTGATGGCAGGAAAAAGACAGTGAGTTTGGACACTAATATGATCAGGACAAAGGCCAAAGCTCTCTACGACCCAATCTTGCCCGATGACGACAATGAAGAGGCTGAAGAAGGTGCCGACGAACCTCAAGCCAGTACTAGCGCTGCCAGGAGGGATTCGCCTCCTCGAGGACGAGGCTCTTCAGCCAGCAAAGGCTGGTTCGAAACATTTCAAAAAAGAGACGGCCTCAGAAACGTGCTTCTGTATGGTGAGGCTTCCTCTGCTGACAACGATGCTGCTTGTCGTTACGTG
>PVKE010010135.1:0-43155 GCA_004027555.1 Craseonycteris thonglongyai | reverse complement strand
TTCTTATTGCTGAGTAGTATTCCATTGTGTAAATGTACCACATCTTCTTTATCCAGTCGTCTATCGAAGGGCATTTTGGTTGTTTCCATGTTCTGGCCACTGTGAACAGTGCTGCGATGAACATGAGGGTACAAACATCTTTAAAGATTAAGGTTTTCAGGTTTTTTGGGTAGATGCCCAGTAGAGGGATGGCTGGGTCATATGGTAATTCCATTCGTAATTTTTTGAGAAATCTCCATAAAGCCTTCCATAGTGGTTGTACCAGTTTACATTCCCACCAGCAGTGTATGAGGGTTCCTTTTTGTCCGTAGCCTCTCCAGCACGTGTTATCCCTTGTCTTGTTGATTATAGCTATTCTAACAGGTGTAAGATGGTATCTCATTGTGGTTTTTATTTGCATCTCCCTAATTGCTAGTGAAGTGGAGCATTTATTTATATATCTGTTGGCCATATGTATGTCTTCCTGAGAGAAGTGTCTGTTAATGTCATCTGCCCATTTTTTAATTGGATTCCTTGTTTTTTTCTTGTTGAGTTGTACAAGTTCTTTGTATATTTTTTATATTAGCCCCTTGTCGGAGGCATTGTTTGCAAATATTTTCTCCCAGTTGGTTGGTTGCCTCTTTGCTTTGTTGATGGTATTCTTTGCAGCACAGAAGCTTTTTAGCTTGATAAGGTCCCATTTTTTTATTTGTGCTTTTACTTCCCTTGCCAATGAGGTCAGATTCATAAAGTCCTCCCTTATTCCCAGGTCCATAAGTTTAGTGCCAATGTTTTCTTCTATGCAATTTCTTCTTTCCTTTCTTATTTGGAGGTCTTTAATCCATTTTGAGTTAATTTTGGTATGTGGTGAGAGATTGCAGTACACATTCAGCCTTTTGCATGTGGTTTTCCAATTTTCCCAGCACCATTTACTGAAGAGGCTTTCTTTTCCCCACTGTATATTTTTTGATCCTTTATCAAAAATAATCTGTCCATAAATCTGTAGGTTTATTTCTGGGTTTTCAATTCCGTTCCATTGGTCCGTGGGTCTGTTTTTCTGCCAGTACCAAGCTGTTTTGATTACTGAGGCCTTGTAGTATAGATAAAAGTCAGGCAGTGAGATTCCCCCAGCTTTATCCTTTTTTCTTAGGATAGCTTTTGCAATTCGTGGTCTTTTGTGGATCCATACAAATTTGATGATTTTTTAGTCTATTTCTTGAAAGAATGACTGTGGGATTTTGATGGGAATGGCATTAAATCTGTATATTGCTTTGGGGAGTATGGCCATTTTAACTATGTTAATTCTTCCAACCCATGAACATGGGATGTCTTTCCATTTCTTTGTATCCTCTTTAATTTCTTTTAAGAGTGTCTTATAGTTTTCAGTGTATAAGTCCTTCACATTCTTTGTTAGATTTATTCGTAGGTATTTCATTTTATTGTTTGCAATGGCAAAGGGAATGGATCTTCTCATGTCTCTTTCTGAAGTTTCATTGTTGGCATACAAAAATGCAGTTGATTTTGAGACGTTGATTTGGTATCCTGCAACTCTACTGTATTTGTTTATTATTTGTAATAGATTTCTGATAGAGTCTTTAGAGTTTTCTATATACAGGATCATGTCATCTGCAAAGAGTGACAGTTTAACTTCTTCTCTCCCGATTCTAATACCTTTTATTCCTCTCTCTTGTCTGATTGCTCTGACTAGAACTTCTAGTACTATGTTGAACAGCAGCGGTGACAGGGGGCATCCCTGTCTTGTTCCGGATATTAGGAAAATAGGCTTCAGCTTTTCCCCACTCAGTATAATATTTGCTGAGGGTTTGTCATATATGGCCTTAATTAAGCTGAGGTACTGTCCTTCAATTCCCATTTTATTCAGTGTTTTTATCATAAATGGGTGTTGTATCTTGTCGAATGCTTTTTCTGCATCGATTGAGATAATCATGTGGTTTTTATCCTTTCTTTGGTTTATGTGCTGAATTACATTGATAGATTTGTGTATGTTGAACAATCCTTGTGCCCCTGGGATGAATCCCACTTGGTCATGGTGAATAATCTTTTTGATGCATTGTTGTATTCTGTTAGCTAAAATTTTATTTAAGATTTTTGCATCAGTGTTCATCAGTGAGATTGGCCTATAGTTTTCCTTTTTGGTATTGTCTTTCCCAGGTTTTGGTTTTAGGATGATATTAGCTTCATAGAAAGAGTTGGGTAGTACTGCCTCCTCTTGAATTTTCTGGAGTAGTTTGAGGAGGATGGGCATTAGTTCTTCTTTGAATGACTGGTAGAATTCATTGGTAAAGCCATCTGGTACAGGCCTTTTGCCTTTGGGCTATTTTTGCATAATTGTTTCAAGTTCTGTACTGTTGATTGGTCTATTGAGGTTATCCAAATCTTCTTGGTTCAGTTTCGGTAAACTACATGTTTCTAGAAATTTGTCCATTTCCTCTAGGTTGTCAAATTTGTTGGCACAGAGTCTTTCATAATAATCTCTTACGATTGTTTGTATTGCTGCAGCATTAGTTGTTATCGCTCCCCTATCGTCCCGTATTCTGGAAATATGAGATTTTTCTCTTTGTCCTTTGGTGAGCCTCGCCAGTGGTTTGTCGATTTTATTGAGTTTTTCAAAGAACCAGCTCTTTGTAGCGTTCATTTTATCTATTGTTTTTCTATTCTGAATTTCATTAAGTTCTGCTTTGACTTTTATGAATTCTTTTCTTCTGCTGGCTTTGGGGGACCTCTGTTCCTCTTTTTGTAGCTCTATAAGATGAGATGTGAGGGTGTTTACTTATAGATTTTCTTGTTTCTTGAGATAGGCCTGTAATGATGTAAATTTCTCTCTTAATACTGCTTTTGCTGTGTCCCTGAAATTATGGTACGTCGTGTTTTCGTTGTCATTCGTTTCTACAAATGTTTTAATCTCTTGTTTAATTTCCTCTTTGATCCAGCTACTTTTTAATAGCATGTTGTTCAATCTCCACGTATATGTAGTTCTCTCTGCACTTGATCTTTTGCAATTGTTCTCAAGTTTCAACGTTTTGTGGTCTGAGAATACACTTGGTATGATTTGGATGCCCTTAAATTTGGTGAGGTTGGATTTAAGTCCCAGGATATGGTTCATCCTTGAAAATGTTCCTTGTGCACTAGAGTAAAATGTATAGCCCTTTGTTGTAGGATGGAATGACCTGTAAATGTCAATTATGTCCATTTCCTGCAATGTATCATTCAAAGCTGCAATCTCCTTATTTAGTTTCTGCTTGGATGATCTGTCCAATGTTGTCAGGGGGGTGTTTAGATCCCCTACTATAACTGTATTTTTGTCAAATTCTCTTTTTAGTTCTGTTAGTAGTTGCTTTATAAATGTTGGTGCTTCCTAATTCGGAGCATATATATTGATGAGTGTGATGTTTTCTTGTTGTGTTGTCCCTTTTTATCAAGATGTAATGTCCATCTTTATGTCTTATTATTTTTTTTTTATCCTGATGTCTTTTTCATCAGAAATCAGTATGGCCACTCCAGCCTCTCTCTGACATCCATTTGCTTGGAGTATTGTTTTCCATACTTTTATCCCAAGTCTATGTGTATCCCTGTGGCTGAGGTGTGTCTGTTGTAGGCAGCATATGGTTGGATTTTGTTTTTTAATCCAGTCTGCTACCCTGTGCCTCTTTATTGATGAATTCAGTCCATTTTCATTCAGGGTGATGATTGATATATGAGGGCATCCTGTATCCATTTCTTCTTTCCTTTTCATTTTTTTGTTGTCCGAACTCTTCTCCATTTATTTTGATTGCTTGATTCAGGTCAGATAGCCTCCTTTAGTATTTCTTGGAGTGCCGGTTTTGAGCTGGAGAATTCCCTCACCTTCTCTATATCTGTAAAGGCCTTAATTCCTCCTTCATACCTAAAGGTTAATTTTGCTGGATAGTTAATTCTGGGCTGGAAATTTCTCTCTTTTAATATTTTGAAGATTGGGCTCCACTCCCTCCTGGCTTGCAGAGTTTCTGCTGAGAAGTCTGGTGACAGCCTCATAGGTTTTCCTTTGAAAGTTATGTTTTGTTTTTCCCTGGCAGCCTTGAGGATATTTTCTTTGTCATTGATTTTTGTTATCTTCAGAACAATGTGCCTTGGAGAAGATCTGCTAGGGTCTAGGTAGTTAGGGCTTCTGCTTTTCTTTTGGATTTGGGGCCGCAATTCCTTCCACAGGTTAGGGAAATTTTCATCCATTATTTGTTTTAGTAGACTCTGAGAAGATTTCACCACGCTTCCTTCTGGTACCCCTATTATTCTAGTATTGTTCTTTCTGATGGAGTCAGAAAGTTCTTGTAGGGCTCTTTCATTTCTCTTGAATTTCCTTTCCCGTTCTTCTAGCCTCTGTGACATTTCCATGTTTGTATCTTCAATTTCACTCATCCTTTCTCCTCTAGCTGGTCAACACTGTTTCCTATGCTGGTCAGTTCATTTTTCAGCTCTCCCATGATGCCTTTCATTTCAAGGAGTTCCTTTTGGTTCTGCTCTAGCCTCTCAATTTTGTTGGTAAAGTACTCATTTTGCTCAGAAAATTTCGTGTTGAGGTCTTTTAACTGTGTCTGGGTACTTTGCCAGCATTGAGTGAGCTCTCTGAGTGTCTTGATTAAGGCAGCCCTGAATTCTGTTTCACTTAGATTTGATTCCAAGTGTGCAAGATCCTTTACTAAAGACTTCCCCTGATCTTCTGGAGGGGCTTTTGATTCTGAGGTGTGCATTGTGTTTGCTGTGGTTCTTTTTGCTTTATGCAAGAGCCTGTTTTCCCTCTGGGGCTTTGCCTATCAGATGGGCTTCTCTTTATTTTCTCTTTTGGGCTCAGTTGTGGGAGAAGGAGATTTTGGGAGAGGGTTGGGGGAAGCAGACAGCTTCTGTGTCCTGGGGCACTTCAGGTTGCTGTCTTAGCTGTTAGATAGCAGGGTAATAAAGGTGTGGCCAGGGGTGGGGGCATTTGAGTAGGAGCTAGGGCAGGCCTGAGACACAATAGCAGATTCTTCTTTCAGCAGGGGGGCTGGTGGTTCAGTGCGGGCGGGGCGCAGGAGCTCTCGTCTTTCTCTCCTGCACCTGGCTGCCTCTCCTTCAATAGTATCTGTAAGCCACTACTGCAGGGCAGCACTTGGATGGGCTGGGGCTTGGCAAAGGCCCCAGTCGGCCGTGCTGTCCCAAGTGCAGGCAATGACACCACAGCGACCTGGTCAGTAGCCCAGTTGTGCGCGCGGGCTGCAACACCCCAGAGGCCCAGTGGGCGGGACGCTAAAAGCCCAGTTGCACACTTGCGAGCAGGTGCGTGCACGCAGTGATGCACAGTGGCACGGTGGGCGGGGCGCCGAAAGCCCAGTTGCGTGCTGGCAGAGGTGCCGCGGAGGTTCGGAGAACGGACACCGAAAGTCGAGGTGCGTGCATGCAGCAATGCACCGTGGCCCAGTGGGCGGGATGCCGAAAGACCAGTTGCTCACTTGCACGCTGGCAGCGGTGCCGCAGAGGCCTGGTAAGCGGGGCACCAAAAGCCCAATTGCGCACTGGCAAGCAAGCAGCGGTGTCACGGCGGCTCGGTGGGTGGGGCGCAGAAAACCCTGTGCGCACAGGCCGTATTTCGGGCGGCAGCCGCTCTATGCTCCCGGCTCTGTTGAGACCACTGGATTCATTCTAAGCACGTCCAATGCAGCTATGCCCACTCAAGCCCCAGCCCTCACTCCAAGAGCCCTGTCCTCAGAAGGCGCTCCCTCACAGTCAATGTCCTCCGTAAATCAGGGGTGCTGAGCCGTTGCGGGCTGGTGCCCTGCTCTCACCCGGCCCGCCGGGAAGTGCAGCCGCCCTGCTCCATAGTCCCTGTTCCACTTTAGGCTCTGTGATCTGATTAGAGCACTGTTTGCTGTCCCTTGAGATCTGATGTTAAATTGTCCACAGTCTTGTGGGGATTCCACGTTCCCTAGGTCTCGGCTTCCAGCCCGCCCTCGATCCCACTCCACTTTGACTGTAGTCCCCCAACCCCCCTTTGTTTTTGCAAGCCCCGGTCCACGCTCTGAGTCTCTGTCCCTGAACCGCTGCTTCCCTTTTCCTCTCCCGCTTTCCCATTTTTTTCTCTAACCTTTGGGTGTTGTTCTGCGTTGTGTGGTTCTTTTAGTTGAGGTTTCTTCTCAGGGTTTCCCCTGTGGATTCCCCTCTGTTCACAAGGCCCTTCCCAGGCAGTTATCAGTGTTCTCCTCTCATGCCGCCATCTTGGATCTCCACAATAAAACTTTTAAACACTGAAATTAATACCCTTGAAAGAAATATGTAGTCAGTAAGCCCTCCATATTCTCAGGTTCCCACATCCCTCTCTGAGTGTCTTGATTAATGCAGCCCTGAATTCTGTTTCACTTAGATTTGATTCCAAGTGTGCAAGGTCCTTTACTAAAGACTGCCCTTGGTCTTTTGGAGGGGCTTTGGATTCTGAGGTGTGCATTGTGTTTGATGTGGTTCTTTTTGCTTTAGGCATGAGTCTGTTTTTCCTCTGCGGGTTTGCCTATCAGATGGACTTCTCTTTATTTTTTCTTTTGGGATCAGTTGTGGGAGAAGGAGATTTTGGGAGAGGGTTGGGGGAAGCAGACAGCTTCTGTGTCCTGGGGCACTTCATTGCTGTCTTAGCTGTTAGATAGCAGGGTAGTAAAGGTATGGTCGGGGTGAGGGCATGTGAATAGGAGCTCAGGTGGGCCTGAGACACAATAGCAGATTCTTCTTTCAGCAGGGGGGCTGGTGGTTCAGTGGGGGCAGGGCGCAGGAGCTCTGGTCTTTCACTCCTCTGCCTGACTGCCCCTCCTTCAATCGTATCTGCAAGCCACGCCTGCAGGGCAGCACTTGAATGGGCTGGGGCTTGGCAGAGGCCCCGGTCCGCCACGCAGTCCTACGCACAGGCAATGACACCGCGGTTACCCGGTCGGCAGCCCAGTTGCACGCGCAGGCTGCAATGCCCCAGAGGCCCAGTGGGCGGGACACCAAAAGTCCAGTGGTGTGCTTGTGAGCAGGCAGCAGTGCTGCAGTGTCCCGGTGGGCAGTGCGCCGAAAGCCGGTCTTGTGTGCACGCAGCGGTGCTGCAGCGGCCTGGTGGGCAGGGCGCCAAAAGATTTGTAGCTTGCTGGCGAGCAGGCAGCCATGCCTCGGCGGCATGGTGGGTGGGGCGCCGAAATCCCGGGTGCGTGCTCGCAGTGATGGGCAGCGGCCCAGTGGGTGGGGCACCGAAAGCCCAGTTGCGCACTTGCACGCTGGCAGAGGTGCCACAGCGGCCTGGTGAGTGGGGCACCAAAAGCCCAATTGCGCACTGGCAAGCAAGCAGCGGTGTCGCGGCGGCCCAGTGGGTGGGGCGCCAAAAACCCAGGTGCGTGCAAGTAGTGGTGCCGCAGTTGCCCAGTGGGCGGGGCGCTGAAAGCCCTGTGTGCAGAGGCCGTAGCTCGGTTGGCAGCCACTCTATGCTCCCGGCTCTGTTGAGACCACCAGATTCACTCTAAGCACGTCTAATGCAGCTATGCCCACTTAAGCCCCAGCCCTCACTCCAAGAGCCCTGTCCTCAGACGGTGCTCCCTCACAGTCAATCTCCTCCGTAAATCAGGGGTGCTGAGCTATTGCGGGCTGGTGCCCTGCTCTCACCCTGCCCGCCGGGAAGTGCAGCCACCCTGCTCCACAGTCCCTGTTCCACTTTAGGCTCTGTGAACTGATTAGGGCACTGTGTGCTGTCCCTTGAGTTCGGATGTTAAATTGTCCACAGTCTTGTGGGGATTCCACGTTCCCTAGGTCTCGGCTTCCAGCCAGCCCTCGATCCAGCTCCACTTTGATCGTAGTCCCCCAATCCCCCTTTGTTTTTGCCAGCCCCGGGCCGTGCTCCGAGTCTCTGTCCCCAAACTGCTGCTTCCCCTTCCCTCTCTCGCTTTCCCCTTTTTTCTCTAACCTTTGGGTGTTGTTCTGCGTTGTGTGGTTCTCTTAGTTGAGGTTTCTTCTCAGGGTTTCCCCTGTGGATTCCACTCTGTTCACAATGCCCTTCCCAGGCAGTTATCGGCGTTCTCCTCTCATGCGGCCATCTTTTCTTGATCCCTCATTTCCTTTTCTGAAGTTTGTTGTTTGTATATAAAAATGCTATGGATTTTTGTACATTGATTTTGTATCCTGCAAATTTACTGTATTCATTTATTATTTCTAATAGTTTTCTGGTGGAGCCTTTAGGGTTTTCTATATAAAAGATCATGTTGGGGAAGCCGGGATGGCTCAGTGGGTTAAGCGCTCACTCTGTAGCGCTGGGGACCGGGGATCGAATCCCGGCCATGGCCACAGCCCGTGCAGAACCATGTGCTGAACTGGGAGTTCCCCCAGTTCAGTTCTCACTCTGTCTCTGTATCTCTCTCTCTCTCTCTCTCTCTGTCAAAAAACAATTAAAAATAAATAAATAAATATTTAAACAAGATCATGTCATCTGCAAAAAGTGACAGTTTAACTTGTTCATTCCCAATTTGGATGCCTTTTATTTCTTCTTCCTGCCCAATACCCTGGCTGGAACTTTCAGCACTATGTTGAATAGCGGTGGTAATGGGGGACATCCCTATCTTGTTCTTGATTTTAGAAGAAAGGGTTTTAGTTTTTTTCCATTCAGTATGACATTTGTTGAGGGTTTGTCACATATGGCCTTCATTATGTTGAGGTACTTGCCTTCTATTCATATTTTATTAAGTGTTTTGATCATAAATGGATGTTGTATCTGGTTGAATGCTTTTGTGCATCAATTAATATAATCATAGGGCTTTTATTTTGTTTATGTGGTGTATCACATTGATTCATTTGGGTATGTTGAACCATCCTTGTGCCCCTGGGATGAATCCAACTTGATTGTGATGTATTGTGTTTTTAATGCATTGTTGTATTCTTTTTGCTAGTATTTTGTATAAGATTTTTGCAACTGTGTTTATCAGAGATATTGGTGTATAGTTTTTTTTTCTTGTGCCATCCATGCCAGGCTTTGGTATTAGGGTAATGTTGGCCTCATAGAATGCGATGGGAAGTATTGCCTTTTCAATTTTTTGGAAAAGTTTGTGGACGATAGGTGTTAGTTTCTCTTTGAATGCCTGGTAAAACTCGTTAGTGAGGCCATCTGGTCCTGGATTCTTTCTTTTGGGCAGGTTTTGAGTGATTGTTTCATTTTTCTTACTGTTGATTAGTCTGTTTAGGCTATCCAGTTCTTCTTGACTTAGTCTAGGCAGACTATACATTTCTAAAACCTTGTTCATTTCTTCTAGGTTGCAAAATTTGGTGGCATATCGGCCTTCATAGTATTCTTGTATGATCCTTTGTAGTTCTGTGGTATCAGTTGTAATGTCCTCTCTTTCATTTCTAATTTGAATGATTAGTGTGTTTTCTCTTTTCCCTTGGTGAGCCTAGCCAGGGCTTTGTCAACTTTATTAATTTTTTCAAAGAACTATCTCTTTGTTGCATTAATTTTTTCTATTATTTTTCTATTCTCTAATTTATTTAGTTCTGCTTTAATTTTTGTTATTTCTTCCTTTCTGCAAGCTTTGGGTGTTTATTGTTCTTCTTTTTCCAGTTCTTTAAGATGTGATATTAGGTTGTTTACTTGTGATTTTTCTTGTTTCTTGAGATAGGTTTGTAGTGATATCAATTTCCTTCTTATTACTGCTTTTGCTGCATCTCAGTAATTTTGGTATGTTGTTTTCATTGTCATTTGTTTCTATGTATTTTTTTATCTCTTCTTTTATTTATTTTTTGATCCAGTCATTTTTTAATAACATGTGTAACATGTTTAATCTCCATGTATATATGGTTTTCTCTGCTTTCTTTTGTAGTTGATCTCCAATTTTAAAGCTTTGTGATTGGAGAATACACTTGGTATGATTTCAGTTTTCTTAAATTTGTTGAGACTAGCTTTGTGTCTTAGCATGTGGTCTATACTTGAGAATATTCCACGTGCACTAGAAAAGAATGTATGATCCTGTGTTGTAGGACGAAGTATCCTGTAAATGTCAATTATGTCGAACTGCTGTAAGGTGTCACTTAAAGCTGCTATTTTCTTATTTATTTTCTGTTTCAATGATCTGTCCATGGCTGACAAGGGGGTATTTATGTACCCCATTATAATTGTGTTTTTGTCAGTTTCTCCTTTTAGATTTGTTAGTAGTTGCTAAGTAAATTTTGGTACATCTTGGTTGGGGTCCATATATTAAGTATAATATCTTCTTGTGGAATTGTCCTCTTTATTGTTAGGAAATGTCCATCTTTGTCTGTTATTATCTTTTCAATTCTGAAGTCTACTTTGTCATATATAAGTATGGCTACACCTGCTTTTCTCTGAATGCCATTTGCTCAGAGTAATTTTTTCCACCCTTTCACCTTGAGTCTGTGTTTGTCCTTGTGGCTGAGGTGTGTTTCTTGCAGGCAGCATAAGGTTGGTTTTTGTTCTTTAATCCAATTGGCTACTCGGTGTCTTTTCATTGGTGAGTTCAGTCCATTTACATTTAGGGTGATGATTGATATATATGAGGATTTCCTATAGCCATTTTATGTTTGTTTTCTGATAACTCTTTTTTTTGCATTGTTTCTTTGCTGTTTTATTCCCACAGGATATGTTAGTTTGATGGTGTTTATGACCATTTGTTTTTCCTATTTTCTCTTCTTTTATTGTTATGTGTCCCAGTTCTAAATTCTTTTTCAGTGGTGACCATGAACTTTATATAAAAGAGAGTTTTTGGAGAAAAAAGATGGCGGCATGAGAGGAGAACACTGATAACTGCCTGGGAAGGGCCTTGTGAACAGAGGGGAATCCACAGGGAAACCCTGGGAAGCAACCTCAACTAAGAGAACCACACAATGCAGAACAACACCCAAAGATTAGAGAAAAAAATAGAGAAAAAAAGGGAAGAGCGGGAGAGGAAAAGGGAAGTAACGGTTTGGGGACAGAGACTCAGAGCGTGGCCCGGGGCTGGCAAAAACAAAGAGGGATTGGGGGACTACGGTCAAAGTGGAGCTAGATCAAGGGCGGGCTGGAAGCCGAGACCTAGGGAACGTGTAAGCCCCACAAGACTGTGGACAATTTAACATCTGATCTCAAGGAACAGCACGCAGTGCCCTAATCAGATCACGGAGCCTAAAGTGGAACAGGGACTGTGGAGCAGGGAGGCAGCACTTCCTGGCGGGTGGGGTGAGAGCAGGGCACCAACCCACAACAGCTCAGTACCCTTGATTTACGGAGGAGATTGACTGTGAGGGAGCACCTTCTAAAGACAGGGCTCTTGGAGTGAGGGTTGGGGCTTGAGTGGGCATAGCTGCATTAGACGTGCTTAGAGTGAATCCGGCGGTCTCAACAGAGCAGGGAGCATAGAGCGGCTGCCACCCGAACTTCGGCCTGTGCGCACAGGGCTTTTGGCGCCCCACCCACTGGGCCACTGCCCATCGCTGTGTGCACGCACCCGGGATTTCGGCGCCCCACCCACCGGGCCGCTGAGGCACCACTGCCTGCTTGCCAGCACACTACAAAGCTTTTGGCGCCCTGCCCACCAGGCCACAGCAGCACTGCTGCCTGCTCACAAGCGCACAACTGGGCTTTCG
The DNA here is from genome assembly GCA_004027555.1 of Craseonycteris thonglongyai. NCBI lineage: Eukaryota > Metazoa > Chordata > Mammalia > Chiroptera > Craseonycteridae > Craseonycteris > Craseonycteris thonglongyai. Next base: position 31,572 of record PVKE010010135.1, on the reverse strand, counting down.
GCGTCCCGCCCACCAGGCCGCTGGGACGCTGCAGCCCCTGCGTGCAACTGGGCCACCAACCTGGATCCTACGGCATCACTGCCTGCGTGCAGGACTGCGTGGCCAACCAGAGCCTCTGCCAAGCCCCAGCCCATCCAAGCGCTTCCCTGTGGGCGCAGCTTGCAGATACAATTGAAGGAGGGGCAGCCAGGCAGAGGAGAGAAAGACCAGAGCTCCTGCGCCCCACCCCCACTGAACCACCAGCCCCCCTGCTGAAAGAGGAATCTGCTATTGTGTCTCAGGCCCGCCCTAGCTCCTACTCACTTGCCCCTACCCTGGCCACACCTTTACTACCCTGCTATCTAACAGCTAAGACAGCAACCTGAAGTGCCCCAGGACACAGAAGCTGTCTGCTTCCCCTAACCCTCTCCCCAAATCTTCTTTTCCCACAACTGATCCCAAAAGAAAAAATAAAGAGAAGCCCATCTGATAGGCAAACCCCCAGAGGGAAAACAGAGTCATGCCTAAAGCAAAAAGAACCACATCAAACACAATGCACACCTCAGAACCCAAAGCCCCTCCAGAACATCAGGGGCAGTATTTAGTAAAGGATCTTGCACACTTGGAATCAAATCTAAGTGAAACAGAATTCAGGGCTGCCTTAATCAAGACACTCAGAGAGCTCACTCAATGCTGACAAAGTACCCAGACACAGTTAAATGACCTCAACAAGAAATTTTCTGAGAAAAATGAGTACTTTACCAATAAAAATGAGAAGCTAGAGCAGAACCAAAAGGAACTCCTTGAAATGAAAGGTATCATGGAAGAGCAGAAAAAAGAACTGACCAGCTTAGGAAACAGGGCTGACCAGCTAGAGGAAAGGATGAGTGAAATTGAAGATACAAACATGGAAATGTCACAGAGGGAAGAAGAAAGGGAAAGGAAAATCAAGAGAAATGAAAGAGCCCTACAAGAACTCTCTCACTCCAGAAAGAACAATATTAGAATAATAGGGGTACCAGAAGGAAGCAAGATGAAATCTTCTCAGAGTCTACTAAAACAAATAATGGATGAAAATTTCCCTAACCTGTGGAAGGAATTGCAGCCCCAAATCCAAAAGAAAAGCAGAAGCCCTAACTACCTAGACCCTAGCAGATCTTCTCCAAGGCACATTGTTCTGAAGATAACAAAAATCAGTGACAAAGAAAAAATCCTCAAGGCTGCCAGGGAAAAACAAAATATAACTTTCAAAGAAAAACCTATCAGGCTGTCACCAGACTTCTCAGCAGAAACTCTGCAAGCCAAGAGGGAGTGGAGCCCAATCTTCAAAATATTAAAAGGGAGAAATTTCCAGCCTAGAATTAACTATCCAGCAAAATTAACCTTTAGGTATGAAGGAGGAATTAAGGCCTTTACAGATATACAGAAGCTGAGGGAATTCTCCAGCTCAAAACTGGCACTCCAAGACATACTAAAGGAGGCTATCTGACTTGAATCAAGAAATCAAAATAAATGGAGAAGAGTTCGGACAACAAAAAAATGAAAAGGAAAGAAGAAATGGATACAGGATATCCTCATGTATCAATCATCACCCTGAATGAAAATGGACTGAATTCACCAATAAAGAGGCACAGGGTAGCAGACTGGATTAAAAAACAAAATCCAACCATATGCTGCCTACAAGAGACACACCTCAGCCACAGGGACAAACATAGACTCAGGGTAAAAGGATGGAAAACAATACTCCAGGCAAATGGCAGTCAGAGAAAAGCAGGATTGGCCATACTGATTTCTGATGAAAAAGACATCAGAATAAAAAAAATAATAAGACATAAAGATGGACATTACATCTTGATAAAAAGGGACAATACAACAAGAAAACATCACACTCATCAATATATATGCTCCGAATCAGGAAGCACCAACATTTATAATGCAACTACTAACAGATCTAAAGGGAGAATTTGACAAAAAGACAATTATAGTAGGGGATCTAAACACCCCCCCGACAACATTGTACAGATCATCCAAGCAGAAACTAAATAAGGAGATTGCAGCTTTAAATGATACATTGCAGGAAATGGACATAAATGACATTTACAGGTCATTCCATCCTACAACAAAGGGTTATACATTTTACTCTAGTGCACAAGGAACATTTTCAAGTATAGACCATATTCTGGGACTGAAATCCAACCTCACCAAATTTAAGGGCATCCAAATCATACCAAGTGTATTCTCAGACCACAAAACGGTGAAACTTGAGATCAATTGCAAAAGATCAAGTGCAGAGAGAACCACATATACGTGGAGATTGAACAACATGCTATTAAAAAGTAGCTGGATCAAAGAGGAAATTAAACAAGAGATTAAAACATTTGTAGAAACGAATGACAACGAAAACACGACGTACCAGAATTTCTGGGACACAGCGAAAGCAGTATTAAGAGGGAAATTTATATCATTACAGGAGGCCTATCTCAAGAAACAAGAAAATCTACAAGTAAACACCCTCACATCTCATCTTATAGAGCTACAAAAAGAAGAACAGAGGTCCCCCAAAGCCAGCAGAAGAAAAGAATTCATAAAGATCAAAGCAGAATGTAATGAAATTCAGAATAGAAAAACAATAGATAAAATGAACGCCACAAAGAGCTGGTTCGTTGAAAAACTCAATAAAATCGACAAACCACTGGCAAGGCTCACCAAAGGACAAAGAGAAAAATCTCGTATTTCCAGAATACGGGACAATAGGGAGGAGATTACAACTGATGCTGCAGAAATACAAACAAACATAGGAGATTATTATGAAAGACTCTATGCCAACAAATTTGACAACCTAGAGGAAATGGACAAATTTCTAGAAACATATAGTTTACCTAAACTCAATTTATCCCTATTTACTTTTTGTTTCAGGTCCAATCACCTCCTTCAGTATTTCTTGAACTGCTGGCTTTGTGCTAGAGAATTTCTTCAGTTTCTGGATGCTTGAAAAGATCTTTATTCCTCCCTCATATCTAAAGGGATAACTTTGCTGGGTATAGGATTCTTGGCTGGTAATTTTTCTCTTTTAATATTTTGAATACTTTGTTTCATTTCCTTTTGTCTTATAGAGTTTCTTTTGAGGAATCTGATGATAGTCTGATGGATTTTTTTTTTTATAAGTTATGATGTTTTTTTCTGGCTGCCTTGAAGATCCTTTCTTTCTCTTTGAGATTTCATATCTTCAGTATAAAATGCCTTGGAGAGGGTTTTTAGGATTGAAATAGCTAGGGGTAGTGTTTCCTTCTGGGATTTGAGGTTCCAGTTCTTGCCATAGATTTGGGAAATTCTCATTTACTACTTGTCTGAGTAAATTCTCTGTGCTCATCTCATCCTCTGCTCCCTCCAGAATACCTATTAATCTTATCTTATTCTTTATAATGAAGTCATATAGTTCTTATAGATATCTTTTATTTCTTTTATCTTTTAGGTCTCTGTCTTCTCCCTTCTGTGACATTTCCAAATTTCTGTCTTTGATTTCACTAATTCTTTCCTCCATCTGGTCAGCTCTGCTTCTCATGCTAGCTATTTCATTTTTCATTCTTTTATTGGGTTGTTTAGCTCCAGAATTTCTATTTGCTTCTCTTTTGTAGAGTCAATTTCCATTCTGGAATAACTTAGCTCCCTCTGTGTACTCTGCCAATTTTCTTTGATCTCTTTGAGTGTTTTCAGAATTGCAATCCTGAATTCTGTCATTTAGTTCATGTGTTTCCATATCTTCAAGTTTCTTTTCTGGAGATTTTTTTTCTTTTTTTCTGAGCACCTTTGTTCAAAAGGGTATTCATCGCTGTTGGAGTGCTTCTTTTCCTGACATGAGGACTTTTGTCCTGGTAGATGTAAAGAAATCTTTGTTTTACTTCCTAGCTGGTGTTGCTGCAGTGTCTCATAATATTTTCAATCTTGTTTGTTTAGTTTTCCCACAGTGGGAGACTTCCTAGGAGGTGAGCTTCTCTTTGACTCAGTCACCCTGGTCTCTGTATGCCTCCTCTGTGGGAAGGTATGGTGGGTGATAGTATACTATGCCTCTGAGATCCCACTGCTGTCCAAAGCTGCCACACATAAATTAGTTCCCTCCACTGGCTAGCTTCAGTGGGAAAGGTGGGGGCAGGGTTCTTGGGGAAAGACAACGCGTCTGTTTGCATTAGGGTAATGGCTGCTTCCTCCTGCTGGCTTCAGCAGTAGGAGTGGGGTAGGGTTTGTTAGAATAGGCACTGGTCTGGTTTCATCACAGGGTAATGGTGGATTCTGTCTCTTGGCTTCAGTGGGAGGAGTGTGCAAGGTTTGTTGGGAAAGGCGCAGGTTTTTTGCATCACATTTAATGGTGGCCTCCTGGCAGCAGCTCAATGAAGGCAGGCTGTGTATGAGGCTGGTGGGGTGAGCCCTGGGAGAAAGCAAGGGGAAGCAGCCAGGCTCTGTGTCCAAGGCCACACAGTGCTCTGGTTGGGGCCCCACCTCATCGAGTGCCACTCTGCACTTTAGCCACCAGCATACTCCTGGTTCTGGCATTCCAACCACCAGAATGCCTGCCTCCAGCTCCAGTTGCCAGCCTTAAGCTCTGCGGGCCCCCAGCTCTAGCCTCCTAACTCAAGTGCCAGCAGCTGGACCCTCACTCCGGTCACCTGCACCAATCTCTGGCAGCTGCTGGTGCCTTGCTCTGGCCTCCTGCACTGCACTACGGCCACCCTCACCACACCATGGCTGCTTTCTCCCGCACTTCCACCAGGGCCTCTCACCACTGTCAGCTGTGCCCACTTTTTCCATTCGCCCGCCCTCTGCCTACCCGTGTTTCTGCCATTGTCCATTCCAGGCCTCCAACCCATCCAGAGTTGTTCTGCACCTGGACCCATGCTCCCACACTCCCACCTCAGTCAGTCTCTCCTCTGTTAGCCTCCTGGTCAACCTCTGGGTCAGTCACCAGGTAGGTCTCGGGGTCAAGCCCCACAGTGTGTCTTCACACCATTCCCTTTCTTTCCCTCTCACTCACCTCCGTTTCTCCAGGTTTAGGTATTTTCTTGTGATGAGTGGGTCCCTCAGCCGAGGCTATGTGTTGCTTAGGGATTCTCTGGTTGGATTTTAGTTGTTTAAATTATTGTCTTTACAGGAGAGGTTTCGAGAGCTCCTCTCATACCACCATCTTGGTGACATCTCTGACATTCTCATTTTTATCTGTCAGCTGGTTACTAGAGATCAATGTGCTCACAGGTGTGGAAAAATATTAGTTTTTGCTGCAGCCTTAAATACACTGTCTAAGATACACAATTTATTCTGGCATTAGTCATGCCACTGGCTGTACCTGTTGCTGAAATAACAGTGGAGGTGGCTGTCTCCATGAGGAGCAAATTCTAATACCCTCTTAAAGAGGAAAATATCAGGGCCCATCCCTGCCACATAACAAATCAGGTGTGCTAAGAACTTACAGAGAGGCAGCCTTGCTTAGTGCAAAAGTCTTAAAATTGATCCTTCAACAGATGAGTAACATTCTGGTGTTTATTTTACTCCCCTCACTGCCTTGCTCATACCCATCACACACATTATAGAAGTACCTTCTTCCAGGCCACAGTGAGGAACTGGTGTGAGGAAAATGCTTTAGAAAAATTATTTTTGGGAAACATATCTGAATTATGTGAGGGTCTTTATTATTTTTGCAACACGTTCTGCACATAGTAGATACATAATTAGAGAGGCATGTTAACTGCTGCAGGCCTCCTGTCTCTTGACTGGCAAGGATGTCAGCTTGCTACTGTTTGCATTCTGTCTTTATTTTGTAACAACAATCCTATTCATTCCTTATCTCATTATTTATTAATTGGTTATTTATCCCTTCTGTGTGTACTAAGCATGACAGAAACACAAAGAGGAAAAAGAATCCTCAGCCCCACTAACCTTCCAGGAATTAATAGTCCAGAAAGGGAGCTTGACCAGTAACTCAAGCTCCCTGTGGCAAGGGGAATAACAGGCCACCTGGGAATGCCTTGTAACTTCCAGGGCACACTGGAGTCCCTTATTGAACACCAATTATATTTTGTGAGGAAGACAGTCAAGACCATGATGCTGACTTTAAAGACAAAAAAACTTGAAAGCTCTCTGATTAAAAGACAATCTCTTTAAATAAGATTTATCCAGCAGTTTTTATAGATTGTGACAGTTATTCTCTCTGAGCAAATTTTCTCCCCTGCCCCCCACCCAACAGTTGCTGCTAAGATGTGGGTCCCTAAAGATGCTGTCAGGCATGGGGGTGACAAGCATGCTCTTTGGAGAGGGTGACTGAAAGTGCTGACCATCAGGACAGGCTTTCTACATCCAAAATAGACCCTATGGGAATTTGGAAGCAATTTCATGGCTTCCACTAAAGGTGATGAAAATAAAAATGAAGTAACTCTTCCAGCTGATGCCTGAGTGGGGAGGAGAGAGAGCAGGGGCCCCTCAGTCCCATTCCTAGAGGCCATGTGGATTTAAGAGTGGGAGGCCTAGAGACCACGATGGGAGGTTCCTTTTGGCAGAGGCCCTTGTGTCCTTAGGCTGCCCTTGCAGGTAAGGGCAAGGTGGTTGGAAGGACTGGGCACTGACAGTAGGTACAAAGGTGCAGCAGGACATAGAGGGACCAAATCCTTGGCTGGCCCGTCCTCTTGAGAGGTCCACAGGCATGAGTAAAATGTGTGGCTTTTCTTCTGCTCAGGGTGACCGTGTCACCTGCACAGGCCTGGAACATGTGGACCTGTGTTTTCTCCTTTGATTCCCATATTTTCTCATTACATAGAAGAGTTCCTTGGATGTACACTGCACCATTTAGAAAGCACCATTTCACACATTATCTCCATGGCCCTTCACAGACCTGTCAGGTAGGTAATTTTTTTCATACGTTAGTCAGGAGGAAACCAAAACCAGACATTTTGAGTCAACACAGCTGGGAAATGGCGGCATCAGCTTCGAATGCAGGTTAACAAAACCAGACAGAAAGCTCAGATGCACATGCTGATTAGTACAGAAGGAGAAAGGGCTGCTGGGGATCAATGCTCTGTGCTCAAAACGGGGAAAAGCTGAGTGAAAAGGAACCATCTCTAAGGAAGGCAGCCAAATCTGCAAGCCATTCAAGTGAGTACCGTATTTTGTTTTTCTCTAAAACTATGACTTGTTATGCCTTCTTTGTTGGCATTATTTTGTGTAGATTAAACATGTGCTGTGTGCCAGGCACTGTTTTGCATGCAGGTTTCCTGCTGCCAAGTGTAGTGAACTTTTCATTTGGGCACAGTTGCCTTCATCCACAGCCTCACTCTTTACCCTCCCATCCAATTTCTCCTGTAACTTGCTCCAAGCAATAACAGACACCACAAGAGTTTGCAGAAACTTTTTGTATGTGAGCAAATGGAATATGTCTCTCAGTACACTGGATCATCATCAAAAGAAAATGTACCACAACAAACACTTGGACAAGGAAAGCTCCTCTTCTTAGCCCCTTGGGTTACACACCCTCCCAGACTTGGTAAAGTAGCTGCCTGATAGCAAAACTCTTCCATTGGGAACAGAGGAAATGCACACCAGAGCTTTCTGATTAGCAAAAACTGGAAATTTCCTTTTTCTCGGGGTTGCAGAAATGTCAGTCTCCAAAGTCATTAATTTTCTGTCAAAGCATCAGGCATGTGGACAGGAACTACAATAGAGCTCTCTCTCCCTGGAATTAGGCCCCTTTAGAAACTGCAATTTTGATTGTCACTGAATAAGTCAGCACTGTGTCATTTGGGGATAAATATAAGCAAACACATTGAAGCAGAGAGAAAATTGCCCTCTTCAAAACACTCTGCAGTATTAAAAGTGCAACTCTGACAGTCACCCCTTTCAGGATCCTGTGAAGACCCAAATAGAGAAATAAACAAGAATTTCAGCTTTAAAAAACTTGTCCCCTGATGTAAAAATACCTATTTTGCCTAGAAAAATACCCATCCAAGCAGTAGCATCTGAAAACACTCCTCATTTGCACACCTAGAGCTGTATGTTGTTCCTAGGTCTTCTAAGATTTCCTTCCAACTCACGGCTATTTTATAGTCACCCCAGATCATCTGTTCTGAAAATCAGCTGAAATACTTGCATGGAACTGTGCTTCTAGCAATTACTTCATGATGGAGGTTTGTGGGTGATGACTGTCCCCTCAGTTAGGAAAAAGAAAAATGTAACATGTTAGAGAGGCATCTTCTGATGTCTCAAACTTCCTCTGCCTTGTTCTAAATATCCAGAGAAAAAAATGCTGGCAAAGGAGGAGTATAGTAATTTCTGATGAGTTATTCTATTTTCCTTGACTTTCAGATTGTCATCATTCTCTACTTTGCCTTGACAATAAGAAATACCTCTTTTTAGCTAAATCAGGTGGAATCATTGCCTTCTTTTACTGTGTTCCATGTTCTCATAGGCTCCACATTTTTGCTAGGGAGAGCCAAAGTTGTAGAGTCTAGTTTCTGAAGCCCCATAAAAAATTCTGCAAAAATTCCTTTTCAGAGGGCCTCAAACCCCTCTCTCTCGCCTGCACTGAATTGGAATAAAATGAATGTATTTTCCATGTGTTGGTAAATACAATACATGGATTTCTCTGATTGGCTTTCCTGGGTCACATGGACCACAGCGTGTCATATGTGTGTCCTAACCATCCTGGTGAAAATGTCCAGGGGTCTCATCAGAGCAACCCTGAACAAGAGGGCTGATGTGGGAAACATGCACTGAAGTGGACCTGCACAGCAGTCTACACTGTGAATTAACTGCTTACTAATGAGCTCTTCTAATTAATAACTGTAGGGTCTGTCTGCCTCACTTACTCTTGGCACCTTTCTTGACCATCAAGTCCTATGTCTTCCTTGTTTCAGCCCAGCCTCCCTTTCTCAGAGTTCCTAGAGATGTGATGTTCAAATCAACTAGTTGATGCTTATAAATTGCTTTGCAATGGGATTATTTTCACTTATGTGTAATTTCTCTTCTTTCCAACTAGATGACAAACTCCTCAATGTCAGGTATTGGTACCATTTTTTTTTCATTCATATTTTGTGGCTGAGCCATTATGCTTTGCAAAGATTAGGGTCTTTAGTAGAATTTGCTTATCCTCCCATTCAACCCACCTTCCACATTAACACTCAAAGTGGAGATACAGACTGTCTATTTCCAGTGAAAATAAAGCCATCAAGCTGCATGGTCATGTAAGGCTCCTGCCATGGAATCAGGAAAGGGGGCCCAGTCTACTCTACCATTGTGACTACTTGTATGTGATTTTGTCATGATCACCCAAGCAAGACCTAACTGTTTCTACTTGTATTTGTAAAGGAAGATTGTTTCAGTTAACCTCTAAAGGTCACTTCCAATGCTAAAATTCTACCAATAAACACTTGTATTAACTTTCTTGTAATAAAATAAAATAAAATAAAATAAAGATGTTCTTAGGCATTTAAGTACCTCAGAGTTAAGGTACTGAAGCCCCAGCATCCCCCACCCTGCCACCAAGGACGGGCTCAACTCTCCCCTTACTCTGAGGGGCCTGGTTACTGGAGCTGAAATCTACCTCCTGCAAGATTTCATCCTTTGGTTTTTAATTCTGTCTTTTGAAGCCATGTATTCAATGGAATCCACCTTTCCACACAACTCTTCAGAGGTCATGTGCCACCCCATTTTCCCATTAGCTTTCTCCAGGCCTCACAACTGCTCATCGTTCGATGTGCTTTCCAGGCCACCCAGTACACAGGGTCCTATGCCTTGGAGGCCCCATTGCTCAGAGCCAGCTCTGGTACCCCAAATAGGCTGTGTTCCAACAAGTGCACAAAACAATGGGACTATTCTCACTCTTTGTTATGAACACTTCAGTTTTATTAGTATAGCTTAAAATTACATTAGCATTATTTGGCAACCATGACCCATTTTTAGCTCCAAATAAACATATGGTTACCTAAAACTTTATGCCCTCTTCAGAGAGAAAGCCAATTTATGTCTCTGTAGTTAACAGGAATTATTTTTTTCTAATTTAACTTTTTATTGAATCAAATGTACTAGCTTCTACTGATTATTTGATTTAATAGGGTAGTTATTTTAGAGCAGAGAATTTTGTTAAGAAGTTTTTAATACTTTTGAATATTAAGTTGCTTGACTCATATTTTAACTTCATAAAAAAGAACAATTTTCAGTAATTTTGTTTCTAAAAGCAATGTATTTTCTATGTGGGAAAGTGAGAGTTATGACCTTTGGAACTCTGAATTAAAGATTAATCTATATTTTCTTCACCTATATCTCATTCTCTACTGTTGACTATTGTAAACATATCAGATGGTAATGTTTGGAAAAAACAAGATACTTTGAACAAAGAAACTGTAATTAAGTGATGTTTATTGAAATAAGCACCCAGCTACTTTCTGGGTTGCTTAATTGGAAACACAATTAATTATGAGATTCAAAGATGAATTTCTGAGTTATTAAATTTGCAGGCATTTTTCAAATCCATCTGTACTTTATGGTAGGTTTCTTGTTTGTGGGTTTGTTGGGCTTTAAGCAGAAATAAGTCATCCTAGCACTTCATTATGAACCCTGTACTAGATTGAATTTTACAAAGTGTGTCGAGGCCTTTCTACTCCAGTTTGCTAGTTGAGGTCATTCATACCACAGATAGTGTGGTTTCACTGACAAGAAAAAGGTCTGAGGCCTAGGGGCTCCAATAAGGAGAATCTGCTGAAATTTAAGACCATAATGTCAACAAAATATGAGGCAGCATCAAAATATTCAACCATCCAATAATTGGCTTTAAAAGTATTGTACTACAAACCTGGTCATATGTGTTTTTCTTTATTGAAAGTGAGATTATTGATCCCAGGATGGCTCAGTGGGTTGAGTGCTCACCTTGAAGGTCTGAGGTCCTAGGATCAAGTCCTGGCCCTGTTCCATGCAGACTTATATGCTGAATTGGGGTGTGCTTCCCATGCTGGAGACCCCCGGCCCAGTTCTGCACAGCCCTGTGCCTACCTGTATGGACTGACACAATGTAGAAAAGCTAATAATGTACAAATACAGAAACTGCTCTGGGGCCCTCCCCCTTCTCTTTGTCTCTCGGTCACTATCACTGTCAAAACAATAAAATAAATCTTAAAAAAGAAAAAGAAAAGAAAAGAAAAGAGAGTCTGGAAAAAGTCCTTGAAAATATTTGTGAAATCATGTGGTCAACCAAATTAGAACTACCCAGTGTTCTTCCCAGCACAAAAATGATTTCTTTTTCTGACACCTGTCACTTTTCACTACAAGGGCTGTATTCTGGATTAGGGAATGTCTCCCAGCTGTTCCGTGTGTGTGTGTGTGTGTGTGTGTGTGTGTGTGTGTGTGTGTGTGTGTGTGAGAGAGAGAGAGAGAGAGAGACATTCTGCTTCTTGTTAGCACCTTTTAAAGAATAAAATGTATTTTCCCTATAAATGGAATATCTATCTATACATCTATATCTATCTATCTATCTATCTATCTATCTATCTATCATCTATCTTCACTGAAGAAAATTAGAAAAGTAAATAAAAACATAAAAGAAAAAAAACATCTCAAATTCCTAGCCAACATTCTGGTGTATCTCCTTATGACCCTTTCTTTTCAATTCATATATATAAATATCTAGGGTAATTTTTGAACATGAAAGACATCATTTTGAATATATAATTTTGTGAACTTCTTTTTTCTTTCAAAATTATAAAGTGAGCAATTCCACATATCATTTACTGTTGTTAAAGTATCCAATCATAATGGCCATGTACGGTAATTTCCACATACATATTTCTCCTAATTTAGTACAGTTGTGTGACTTCAAATATTTTGCAGTAATAAACTATGATGAATGCCTTTGTGCAAACATCTTTGACCATTTAACTCATTATTTAGTTAGAAAAAAATGACTAGTAGTAGAATCATTAAGTTTAAAGTAACAGCTTTTTGGGCTCTTGATATATATGAACCAATTGCTTTTAAGAAAGATTTTTCCAGTGCAGACACACTTCAAGAGTGAAAGAGAATGGCCTTCACACATCATCTTTTGTGGCACTGAGTCTTATTTTATTCTTCATATGTTAATTTTATATGAAACAGTAAATTCTAGTTTTAATTTGCATATCTTTGATAACTGATTATGATAAACTTTGTATGCATTACATATATAAGCTTTTTTTTATGAACTGGCACTTGTCATTTGCATATGTTATATATTTTATTAACTTTTATTTCCTTTTAAAAGATCTTAACAGTTACTCTTTTAAAAAAATTACCTGGGATTGTGTTTGTTTATAATTCATTGTACTTGTAAATGAAGTTAATTGTGGGTTATAGAGGGTTCAGACTAGTGATTCTTTCTAAAGCGTTTAACACTTTTCATTCAGGCAACCATTCTCTTTCCTTTTGTACTCATATTTTATTGGTTTCAATGATGTTCAAGCAGATTATGCAATGTTCAGAACAAGTGTGGGAAAAAACACAACTTACTTATGGGGCACATATTATTCAGCTATCAGGGCCAGACATACCTGAATACATTAGAGGGGCTCTTGAGCTGTAAGCACCATCTGGTGTACCAGAGTCTCATTAGTGTGCTTTACATAGGAATGAAGACTGAACACTGATCCAGCCAGCCAGCCTGTTGAATGGAGATGAAATAAGAGGGTTTCCTATATTTCACATGTCAATGGAAATTTGACCCTAGCTTTCTCTTCATTTCTTCTTTTCTCCTTTTAACTCTCTGGTTTACCCTTAAGTGTTAAGGAGGTGATTAATTTACACTCCCATTTATTTTCCTATCAGTTGTTTGATGCCATCCTCCAGCAAGACTTCTTGCAATTTTTTAAAACAGTTTATTTATTTATTTTTTATTGTTTTTGACAGAGAGAGAGAGAGAGAGAGAGAGAGAGAGAGATAGAGATACAGAGACAGAGAGAGAACTGAACTGGGGGAGCTCCCCAGTGCAGCACATGGGTCTGCAAGGGCGGGGGCTGGGACTCGATCCTTGGTCCCCAGCGCTGCAAAGTGAGTGCTTAACCCACTGAGCCATCCCGGCTTCCCCTTCGTGCAATTTTTAACAGCCCTTATTAGTAAAATCTAATAATGACATGTAGCAAACTCATGAAATTCTGTTTCACAAATAAGTAAGCAAATAAATAAATGGATGAGCTACCAGAAATGTTAATCATAAAAATCAAAACAATCACTACCTAATGTTCAGGCTACAATAAGGGAAAAAAATTATCCTCCTACAAGACGTATTTTTATGAACACCAAGACAGCCTACGGAATGACGACTGTGGAATCTCCTCCAGAAAGGGCCATGAAACAATAGTCTGCTCTCGTGGCAGTTGGGGGTCAAAAAAGGCATCTGATTGTCCACATTTTTGGTTGTAAGGTTAGTAGGTTCATGAACTATTTTTTATTATTGTTAAATTGACATTGATTGATAACAATTACATTGTTTCAAGGTGTACAATTCTACGTTACATTGTCTATGCAATGCATTATGTGTTCACCATCCAGAATCAGCTCTCTTTCTATTATCATATATTTGATGCCCTCTCCCTACTTCCCCGCCCCCAACCCTACTCTCTCACCCACCTTCCCCTTTACCCTCAGGTAAACACTAAACTATTGACTGTGCCCATGAGTTTTTGTTTCTTTGTTACTTTCAGTTTTCTATTCCACCTATAAGTAAGGTAATAGGTTTCTTGATTCTTTCAGTCTGAGATGGTTTAAAGGTCCATCCATATTGTCACAAATTGCTGTATTTCATCTTTTTTTTTATTGCTGAGTAATATTCCACTGTGTAAATGTACCATAACTTCTTTATCCTGTCATCTATCAAAGGACACTTTGGTTGTTTCCATGTTCTGGCCACTGTGAACAGTGCTGCAATGAACATTGGGGTACATGTATCTTTGCAAATTAAGGTTTTCAGGTTTTTTGAGTAGATGCCCAGAAGAGGAATTGCTGGGTCATATGGCAATTTCATTCCTAGTTTTTTGAGGAATTTCCATACTGCCTTCCATACTGGTTGTACCAAATTGCATTACCACCAGCAGTGTATGAGGGTTCCTTTTCTCCACAGCCTATCTAGCACTTGTTATTCCTTGTCTTGATTATAGCCATTCTAACAGGTGTGAGGTGGTATCTCATTGTGGTCTAATTTGCATTTTCCTAATTGCTAGTGATGTTGAGCATTTTTTCATATATCTGGTGGGTGTTTGTATGTCTGTATGGGAGAAGTATCTGCTTCGGTCTTCTGCCCATTTATTAATTGGTTCATTTGGGTTTTTCTTGGTTGCGGTTGTTGTTGAGTTCTATGAGTTTTTAATATATTTTAGATACTAGCCCCTTATCAGAGGCACTGTTTGCAAATATTTTCTACCATTCAATTGGTTTCCTTTTTACTTTGTTGTTGGTTTCCTTTGCTGAGCAGAAGACTTTTAGTTCAATATAGTCTCATTCATTTATTTTTGCTTTTACTTTTCTTGTCTTTGAGGTTAAGTTCATGAAGTTCTCTCTGAACTCAAGGTCTATAAGTTTAGTACCAATGTTATCTTCTACACAGTTTATTGTTTTGGGTCTCATGTGGAGGTCTTTAATCCACTTTGAGTTAATTTTGGTATATGGTGATAGTTCTCAGTTCAGATTCAGTCTTTTGCATGTAGTTTAACAATTTTTCCAGCACCATTTACTGAAGAAGCTTTCTTTTCTCCATTGTATATTTTTTTGCTCCTTTGTCAAAAATTACCTGTCCATATATTTGTGGGTTTATTTCTGGGTTTTCAATTCTGTTCCGTTGGTCTGTGTGTCTATTTTTCTGCCAATTCCAAACTGTTTTGATTATTGATCCTTTGTAGTATAGTGTGAAGTTGAGTGTAGTGCTTCCAGCCTTATTCTTTTTTTTTTTTTTGTAGTATTGCTTTGGTGATTCAGGGTCTTTTGTGGTTCCACATGAATCTGATGATTTTAAATATATTTCTCAAAAGAATGTCTCTGGGATTTTGATGGGAATTGTATTAAATCTGTATATTGCTTTGGGTAATGTGGCCATTTTAACTATGTTGATTCTTTCAAAACATGAACACAGAATATCTTTCCATTTCTTGGTATCTTCTTCAATTTCTTTTAATAGTGTCTTATACTTTTCTGTATGTAAGTCCTTCATGTTCTTTGTTAAGTTTATTCCTAAGTATTTTATTATTTTTGTTTTGATCACAAATGGTATTGTTTTCTCATTTCTTTTACAGAATTTCATTGTTCCTATATGAAAATGCTGTGAATTTTTGTACATTGATTTTTATATTCTGAAACTATGCTGTATTCATTTATTATTTCTAATAGTTTTCTGGTGGAGTCCTTGAAGTTTTATATATAAAGGATTATGTAATCTACAAAAAGTGACTGTTTAACTACTTTACTCCTAATTGGGATGCCTTTTATTTTTTTCTTCTTCCCGATGGTTGTGGCTAGAACTTCCATCACTATGTTGAATAGCAGTAGTGACAGGGGACATCGCTATCTTCCTTCTGATTTTAGAAGAAAAGGTTTCAGTTTTTCCCCATTCAGCATGACATAAGCTGAGGGTTTGTCATAAATGGCCTTTATTATGTTGAGGTACTTTTCTTCTATACCCATTTTATTCAGTGTTTTGATCATAAATGGGTGTTGTATCTTGTTGAATGCTTTTGCTGCATCAATTGATATGATTATATGGTTTTGATCTTTATTTTGTTTATGTGGTGTATCACATTGATCAATTTGTATATGCTGACCTATTCTTGTGCCCCTGGAATGGATCCCACTTGATTGTGACATATAATCTTTTTAATGCATTGTTGTATTCTATTTGCTAAGACTGTTTTTGGATTTTTGCTTTGGTGTTTATCAGAGATATTGGTATATCATATTATTTTTTTGTGATGTCCTTACCAGGCTTTGGTTTTAGGGTAATGTTGGCCTCAGAATAAATTGGGAAGTATTGCCTCTTCTTCAGTTTTATTTGGAAAAGTTTGAGGAGCATTGTTATTAGTTTCCTTTTGAATGCCTGGTAAATCTTGTTAGTGAGACCATTTGGTTCTGGACTCTTGCTTTTGGGGAGGTTTTAGAAGTTTGTTTCAATTTCCTTACTGTTTATTCATCTGTTTAGATTATCGAGTTCTGCTTTATGCAGTCAAGGTTGACTACATGTCTCTAAAAACTTGTCCATTTCTTCTAGGTTGCAAAACTTGGTGGCATATAAGCCTTCATGGTATTCTTGTATGATCCTTTGTATTTCTGTAGTATCAGTTGTAATTTCCCCTCTTTCATTTCTAATTTGGGTTATTTGTGTGTTTTCTCTATTTACCTTGGTGAACTTATCCAGGGGTATGTCAATTTTATTATTTTTTCATAGAACCAGCCCTTTGTTGCATTAATTTTTTATTGTATTTTTATTCTCTATTTCATTTAGTTCAACTTTAATTTGTAATGATTTCCTTCCTTCTGTTGACTTCACATGTTTTTCACTCTTCTATTTCTAGTACTTTAAGATGTGATACAGGTTATTGTGATTTTTCTTGTTTCCTGAGATAGGCATGTAGTGATATAGATTTTCCTCTTATTACTGCTTTCACTGCATCCCAGTAATATTGGTATGTTGTGTTTTCATTGTCATTGTTTTCTATGTTTTTTAAATCTCTTCTATTTCTTTTTTCATTCAGTCATTTTTTAATAGCATGTTGTTTAATCTCCATGTATATGTGGTTTTCCCTGCTTTCTTTTGGTAGTTGATCTCCAATTTCAAAGCTTTTTGATCGGAGAATACACTTTGTATGATTTCAATGTTCTTAAATTTGCGGAGGCTAGCTTTGTGTCCCAGTATGTGGTCTATCCTTGAGAATGTTCCATTTGCATCAGAGAAGAATGTACAGTCATGTGTTTTAGGATGCAGTATCCTGTGAATGTCAGCTATGCCCAATTGTTATAAGGTATCATTTAAAGCTGATATTTCCTTATTTACTTTCTGTTTGGATGATCTGTCCATGGCTGTCAAGAGGGTGTTTAAGTCCCGTACTATAATTGTGTTTTTATCAATTTTTACTTTTAGATGTGTTAGTAGTTGCTTTGTAAATTTTGGTGCTTCTTTGTTGGGGGCATACATATTAATAAGTGTAATATCTTCTTGTTGTATTGTCCCCTTTATCACTATAAAATGTCCATCTTTTTCTCTTATCTTTTTGATCCTGAAATCTGTTTCATCAGATATAAGTATGGCTACACCTGCTTTTCTCTGTGTGCCATTTGCTTGGAATACTTTTTCCACCCTTTTACTTTGAGCTTGTGTTTGTGCTTCTGGCTGAGGTGTGTTTCTTATAGGCAACTTAAGGTCAGTTGTTGTTCTTTAATCCAGTTTGCTACTCTGTGTCTTTTTATTATTAAGTTCAGTCCATATATATTTAGTGTGATGATTGATATATGAGGATTTCCTATAGCCATTTTATCTTTTGTTTTGTGGTAGCTTTAAAAAAAAATTTTTTTTTTTTTGCTTATTTATTCCCTTTGGTTATTTTAGTTTGAGGTGTTTATGACTGTTTTCTCTATTTTTTTTTTCTCTCTCTCTTTTTATTATGTGTCCCAGTTCTAAGTTCTTTACTTTTTTAAGTTTATTTATTTTATTATTTTTTTGACAGAGAGAGAAAGAGATACAGAGACAGAGACAGAGAGAGAACTGAACTGGGGGAACTCCCCAGTTCAGCATATGGTTCCGCATGGACAGGGGCCAGGATTCGATCCTCAGTCCCTGGTGCTGCAAAGTGAGCACTTAACCCACTGAGCCATCCCGGCTTCCCCTCTAAGTGTTTTTTGAGAGATTACCATGAACTTTTTGTAAAAGAAAGTTTTATATACGCAATGGATCCTTTTCTTAAGGATGTTTCTTATCTCCATTCTCTTTGGAAGTTTAAACCTTTACTTCTTGTCCCTTTATATCTTTGTTGTTTCAGTTTATTCCTATTTATTTTTACTTTTTTGTTTGAGTTCTAGTCACCTCTTTCTTGAAGTGCTGGCCTTGTGCTAGAGAACTCCTTCAGTTTCTGTATGTCTGAAAAGGTCTTTATTCTTCCTTCATGTCTAAAGGATAACTTTGCTGGGTAGATGATTTTTGGCTGGTAATTTCTCTCCTTTAATATTTTGAATAATTGATTCTACTCTCTCCTAGCTTGTAGAGTTTCTGTTGAGAAATCTGATGATAGTTTTGTGGGCTTTTCTTTATAGGTTATGGTATTCTTTTTTCTGGCTGCCTTGTGTATTATTTCTTTGTCTTTGACCTTTGACATCTTCAGTATAATGTACCTTGGAGAGTGTTGCTAATATTAAAGTAGCTAGGGGACTTTTTTTCTTCCTGAATTTGAAGGTTCCAGCTCTTGCCATAGATTTGGGAAGTTTTCATCTACTATTTGTTTGTGCAAATTCTCTGTGCCCGTCTCGTCCTTTGCTACCCCCAGAATACCTATTACCCTTATGTTATTCTTTCTAATGGAGTCTGATAGTTCTTGTAGATATCTTTATTTTAGCTCTTACATCTCTTTGTTCTTTCTTTTGTGCCATTTCCAAATTTTTGTCTTCTATTATACCATTTCTTTCCTCCATCTGGTCAGTTCTTCTTCTATGCTAGCTATTTTATTTTTTATTTTTTTTTATTGTGTTGTTTATCTCCAGAATTTCTATTTGCTTCCTTTTTTGTAGATTCACTTAGCTCCCTCTGTGTACTCCACCAGTTTTCTTTGAGCTCTTGGAGATTTTAAGAATTGCACTCTTGAACTTTGTGTCATTTAGCTCTATGTTTCCATATCTTCAAGTTCCTTTTCTGGAGATTTTTCTTTTTCTTTTCTGGGCACCTTTGTTCACTAAGGTATTCATTGTTGTTGGGGCATTTCTTTTCCTAGACATGAGGACTCGTCCCCTGGTAGATATGAAGAAATCTTTCTTTTACTTTCTAGCTAGTATTGCTGCAGTGTCTTATAATATTTTCTTTTCTTTTTTTTTATATTATATTTTATTGTTAAATTTAATGGGGTGACATTGGTTGGTAACAATTAGGTAGTTTCCAGAAGTACAAGTACACATCACATCACCCATGCATTGTATTATGTGCCCACCTCCCAGAATCAGGTCACCAGACTTATCAGTTATAATATTTTCTCTTGGTGATTTGGTATTCTCACAGATGGAGACATTCTAAAAGGTGGGCTTCTCATTGACTCAGTCGCCCTGGTCTCTGTATGCCTCCTCTTTGGGAAGATATGGTGGGCAATGGTACTCTATGACCCCAAGATCCCAGTGTAGTCAGAAACTGCCATACCTGTACTTCAGTTTTTCTAGATCCCTCTGCTAGCTTCAGCTTGAAGGGTTGGGGTGGGGTTTAATGGGAAAAGCACAGGTCTGTTTGTATCACAGGTAATGGTAGCTTCCTGGCAGCAGCTTACTGAATTCAGTCTCTGGGCAGAGCTGGGGATGCAAGCCTTGACAAAGAGCAAGGGGAAGCAGCCAGACTCTGTGTCCAAGGCCACACAGTGCTCCGACAGGGCCACTCTGCACTTCAGCCACCCACATGCTCCTGTTGCCAGCATTCCAGCCACTGGAATGCCTGCCTCCTGCTCTGGTTGCCAGCCCTATGCTCCATGGGCTCCCAGTTACAGCCACCTGACCCATAAGCTGGCAGCTGGATTCTCACTTTGGTCACCTAAGCTTATCTCTGGCTGCTGCTGGTGCCTTGCTCTGGCCTCCTGTACCATGCTATGGCTGCCTTCGCCATGCCATGGCTGCTTCTCCTGCACTCTCACCAGAGCTTCTTTCCACAGCCAGCTTCTGCCATCCACCCCACGATCTGGCTGCCTGCACCTTTGCCTTTGTTCGTTCTAGGCCTCCAGCCTGCCCAGAGTTGTTCTGTTTCTCGACCCATGCTCCCATACCCCCATCTCAGTCAGTCCCTCCTCTGATGGTCTCTGGGTCAGCCTCTGGGTTAGTCACCATGTACTTTTGAAACAGAGATTACTATGTAAACCAGGGACATATTTTTTAAATAAATGACAAAGCAAATACTTTTCAAGCACAAAAATGTCGCTAGTTATTTAGCAAATACTCCCAGACCACTGATAATCAGATGGAAAGAGTACCTCCCAGCATAAGTCTGGGTATTGGGGACATAGTTGTACATGACACTCTACCTTCCAAAATGGTTTACTCTGTGAAAATCAACTTTTAGCAGGTATCAGAGAAAGTGTCACATACAATCTGAAGAAAAACAATTACAGGGAATTTGCAATAGGTGATTATGTCACATAGCCTAAATATTAAAAACTCAACAGAAAGTTTCTAAGCATAACATCACAACAGCAGGTTGAAGCATACTTTATTGGCCTTTGAAAATCTTGCTTCCCCTACATTTACCACGTCTCTCTAGGTTCCTACTAATGCCCAGAGCCCAAATAACCTCACTTATGAACAGAAGGAGACATCAGAGATCAACTTCTAAAGCTCATAGTGATACTCAGAAGTTTATTGGCTCACTTCAGTTAACATGGTAGGAAAAGGTTTAATAATAAGGAATAGCTCAGTGCTCATGGCTGCACTTCTCCAACTGATTATTTATTCTTTTAAAGATTTATTTTGTTGATTTGATGGAGAGAGAGACAGAGGCAGAGAGTGACAGAGAGAAGGGGGAGGGCCCAGAGCAGTCTCCTTAGTTGTACTTCATCAGTTTTCAACCAATTTTCATTTTATACAGCTTGGTGGGGGGAACATGCAGGGCAGGAATCAGGCAAGGGACTTCCCACAGGGGAAGCTTGCCCTGGCAAGAACCAACTGGGTGTCTTCTATGTGGGAAACACACCCCAGTTCAGCATATACATCTGTACAGGCTGGGGCCTGGGTTCGATTTCCTGACCCTGAGGCTGCAAGGTGAGCACTCCACCCACTGAGCCGTCCCTGCATCCCCTGTACTTCTCCAACTTTAATGTGCCCAAAAATTCACCTGATGATTCTACACTTGATCTTAGCCAAAAGGCTGAGAAGCGATAACCTGATGATTCTATGAAATGATAGATTCTGAGTTAGTAGTTCTGTGGTGTGGCCAGTCACTTAGCACTTCTGAAAGCTCCCAGGCGATGTTCACACTTTTAGTCTGTGGATCATTTTTTGAGTAGCAAGACACTAGGGATGGATATCTGCTCATATTCATGGAGCAATACTGCAGACTATGTATTCATTGAGGTCAGCTAGGAGTGTATCTCTTGCTGAAATGACTAAAATATGTGTGGAGGATATAATCCTCTAAGAAGGGGAATGCTTG
This sequence comes from Craseonycteris thonglongyai, assembly GCA_004027555.1. NCBI lineage: Eukaryota > Metazoa > Chordata > Mammalia > Chiroptera > Craseonycteridae > Craseonycteris > Craseonycteris thonglongyai. The sequence goes on along the minus strand of PVKE010010135.1, from coordinate 10,232 downwards.
GGTATTATAGTAAAACTAGCTGCTTTAACAGGCAAATTCTGACTCTTGGTGGCTTAATGAAATGAAAATTATTTCTCTATCATGTAAAGTTTAGCCAATGGTGGTACAAAAGCTTGGGTCCATGCAGTTATTCAGGGATTTGGGCTGATGGGGACCCTGCCATCTTCAACACAAAGCTTTCAAGTAGCCTGTGTTTTTGTAGTTAGTGGAAGATAGAGAGGAAGAGCTCAGGAGAGACACAACAATTGGCCTAGAATTGACATACCTCACTTGTGTGCATTCCATGGGCAAGAACTAGTACCATGGCCTCCCTAGATGTAAACAAAGTAGGCAGTGTATTCCTGGATTGGCCATTTCCCAGGAGCACCTCTAACAGTGAGAGGGAAGCAGGGCTGTCCCAGAATCTGTGAGAACATGATTTATTTATTGCGTCTTTGTCTAATGTAGCTGTTGCTTTTACTATTTCTACCTTGACATCATTTGATCCTGGGAGAAGTTGGCCATTCCAAATAGAAAGTTAGTCCTAAAGTACCAGTAGTTAGGTGGTGAATATATATTTGGTAGATTTTAACCTAACATGGCATGGTGGGACATAACCAGGTAAGGAGTCATAGATACCCTACAGAGAAGTGACTAAATTATAAATGTTTATGGGATCTCTTCCTTGTTTTAATCTTACATGATGGGAGGAAAGGGAAGAGAAGAGAAGGAGTTTCATTCTTTTCCAGAGCCCCAGATTCATGGGGATATAGTTATACCACCTGTTCTCTCTCTCTCTCTCTCTCTCTCTCTCTCTCTCTCTCTCTCTCTCACTCTCTCTCCCTCCCTCTCTCTCTTTTTATTCTTTCACATTAAGAAAATCCAACTTTAGGGAAGCCGGGATGGCTCAGTGGGTTAGGTGCTCACTTTGCAGCCCTGGGGACTGAGGATCGAATCCCAGCCCCGGCTCGTGCGAACCCATATGCTGAACTGGGGAGTGCCCCCAGTTCAGTTCTCACCAGGGTGAGACCCCAGCCCAGTTCCTGCCCTGTGCAGCCCCAAGCCCACCTGTGGAATGAAACTATGTGAAAAAACTGATGATGTGCAACTATGGAGACTGTTCTGGGCCCTCCCCCCTTCTCTCTGTCTTTGACTCTGTATCTCTCTCTCTCTGTCAAAAACAATGAGTAAATCTTAAAAAAAAATCCAACTTTGAAAATTTCCTGTTCATTCTAGACTTCTGTGACTAGCTGAAGATGCTCTTTTCTCTGAGTGTGGCTGTCTAGGTTTAGCAGTAGGAATCTTCTGACTTGTACCTTCTTGGAGAGGACTCACACATTTCTAGATTGCTACCACAAAGCACAAGCCAAACACTTTTCTGGCAAAAACAGAAGTAGTACCCTTTAAGAACTAAAGACTTGGGTAAATTCATATTAATTCACTTAGCCCTGATTTTTTTTAATCATGAATTTCATAGATTGGATGGACTATTGTACCAAAGGGACATTAACACATGAGCATAAATTGCTTTTGGATTCTCTCTGGGGTTGCAGGGTGGCACAAGGAGTAAAATTAGGGTACACAGAGGTGTGAAGTGAAGGGTCATGCCTGCTTTGCTACAAGTTAATATTTGTATCTAATAAGGAGAGTAGGTATATCCCTGAGCTGTGAGCTAGAAGCAATGGGCAGGAAGGAGAACAAATTCACTCAATTATCACGGGGGCTAGAGAAGCAAGGTCTGGCAAAACAGTCAGTCAGTGGGCAGACACAGCCCTCTGAGTCCCAGACGTGAACCTTCTTCTGATACACATATTTTGAGGGACCTCAAGTTATGCTTCAGAAGATAATTTAGTTAAAATGATTATATGAGTAATACATTGTCTCCTTTTTAATATCACACATCTCATAATTTTGCCTCAAAGCAGAGTTTCCATACAAACCAGCAAGAAGTAAAGCTAGCAGTGTACCTCAGACTCAGATGTGGCTAGACATCATGTGTCACCTAACAGTGAGCAGGAATTCATTGAAGATTCATTTTCTGAGTTTTGTGAGTCAAGATTGAAGTATTTAAAATATAAGAAGCCAAAATAATACTGTATGTTTGGGTTCCTCAGAAGCAGATGCTGAGACAAGACATCAAAGGGATGTCTTGGAGAACATTCCAAGGAAAACCCCATGGTTGAGTAGTGGGGGAAGGGAGGGAAGAAGGCCAGACCAAGCTACAGTATCCTGGAAAGACCCATGAAGAGCAATGCCTGCTCAACATCACAGGTTGCTCTGGACAGTGAGGGTCATACTTCAAAGCTTCCCTGATCAGAGGATAAGAAAGCTCCAGTTTTTTACCCTCACGCTGTCAGTTATTGGCTAAGAGTAGGTGCCTCAGGACAGCCCTCCTAGAAGGACCTTTCAAAGGCCTTTGGGGAGCTGGATTGAGAGAATAAGGAAGGTGCACTCACAGTGGCTCCTACAGATAACATTCTGAGCTAAGGCAAAATCATGTCTCAGTGCTCTCAATGACAGTCTGAGGGTTGGCTTATGATGGTTCATTCATTCGTTCATTCATGCATTCATTATGGCTGTATATTCCTCCCACCTTCCCTACTTTCTTTCACTTTTATTGACCCAGAGCTCAAGTTATGGAACAAAAACAAATGCAATATTTGCCACCTTTAACCACTACCCCTGAGAATGTCATCACAGATTCAGAGGTCACACTGCCATTGGCTCTGTCCATACAGACCACTAGATGAGGAGGAGTAAAGCACATAGGGGCAGCAGGGAGGAAAAAAGTAGCCACAGGTGTTCATTAAGATTAGGAAAGGGCAAGGCTCTCCAACCCCAACCCCTCTACCACCTCACCTGCTATTCCTGGGCACCTGCCATACACAAATCAGTTCACCTACCTACCATATTGCTCTATTCAGCAATGGTTCCCAAGCCAGGGCTGAAGTGGAGGGGAGGCAGCCAAGACATGGAGGTGGGTAGTGGCTGGCCACCAGAAAGGAGACAATGGTCACTCCAGCTGGCTTGACACTCTGTTTAAACTTTATCAAGAACAATGTTATAGATATAGTTTATATAAGTTGTGCTGAGCCTCTTGGACTAGAAATACAGTGCTCTGTTTACCTCTGTTTTTAGTTCTGACCTATGCTATGGGTAAGATTTTAAGAAATCTGTGCTTTTACTTGAACAACAGAAGAAAAATGAGCTTCTGACTCATCCCAAGCCGCCTTGTGCACATGTATCAAATTGTCTATGAACAATGTGTGTAGCTGTCTATATTGTTATACTTTAACAAAATGCTGAAAAATAAACATGGTGTCACATTTTACCCTCAGGACATCACCAACATTTATGAAAATCTTGTTTTTGTTTTTTTCCTGCCTTGCTCTTGAGTCAACTGAACAAAGTGGCCACCCGTTGCTCACCTTGACGTTCCAAGGGAGGCTCTCGGGTTACAGCACCCATGGCACCAGGTGAATCTGGAGAGGCGGCTTGCCGGTTCCTAGCTTCCAGCACCTGGTTTGAGAGTACCTGCAGTTACAGAGAAGGGGCAAAACCCGGATGAATGAAATGGGAATACTGTCACTTTCCCAAGAATAGGAGTCTCAGATCTTACTAGAATGAATTTAAGAATAAAAGCACTCAATTACTCATGACACATTTTTAACTCACTGGAAATATTTTGCCATTTATAAGAAGAACTAACTGAACTTTATTATTCTGCTTGCTTGTGTGGCCTACATATTCCAAAACAGAATTCTGAAGAAAGGTTCTAGTGCTGAACAAGCAAACATGAGAGAGCACTTTATCTTTCTGAGCCCTGGCCACACTGTGTATCACACTCCCAACTCCCCACATCCCACATCAAATGATACTCAGGAGATGGGGTTCTGACCTCTACTCACCCCTAAATTGTGCACAACCTAAACAGAAAATAAAACTCCTTTCTTTTTAAAATTCTCTCACATGTGAAAGCCTTTTGAAGAAGATATGCTAAAGAAAAACTGAAAACAAGGTGAAAAAGTGTTTGTAATGTTTTCTTTTTTTATTATTATTTATTTATTTTTTTGACAGGGAGAGAGAGAGATACAGAGACAGAGACAGAGAGAGAACCGAACCGGGGGAGCTCCCAGCTCAGCACATGGCTCTGCACAGGCCAGGGCTGGGATTCGATCCCCGGTCCCCGGTGCTGCAGTGAGCGCCCAACCCACCGAGCCATCCCGGCCCCCCTGCAATGTTTTCTTTACCTGGGAGAATACCAGCTATTAACCAGCACAAGCACATTTCTAGAAGCTGTCTTCCCTCTTCCTTCTGGGGGCTGTGTGTAGGAATTTAACATAAATGAAATCAGCGTTCTTTCCTCTCCCCCCGACATACTTGTTCTCTCTTTTAATGAATGGCTTTTCCAGGACTGATAACTGCTAATAGGGGTTTTCTACCCATTCTGACTGCTTTAATTATTTTTGTCTCCAAGGGGAATATTATATTGTAATGGAGAGCCTTCTAACTATGCTTCTGCAGCATTGTGGCCTGACTTTAATAGGCATTTATTGAGAGCTCCCAGGAAGCTTGTAATGTAACCTGAAACTGTGATTAAAACGCACACACCAATAGAAGGCTCAATAGGATACAATTTTAAATTAAAAGCATTTCCAAAAAATTATTTTTCTGATATAGAAATCATATTTTCAGGGATTCCTGGATCGCTCAGCAGGTTAAGCACTCGTCTTGCAGCCCCACGGTCCCAGTTTCGAATCCCAGCCCTGGCCTGTGAATACCCATATGCTGAACTGTGGTGTGGCCTCAGTTTGGTTCTCGTAGGGGTGAGCTTCTCATGTGGGAGGCCCATGGCTCACAGGGGGAGTGGGTGTGCCTCCCATGTGGGAGGCCCCCTGCCCATTTCTGCCCTGTGCAGCTCCCTGATCACCTGTGGGGTGAAACTGTAGAAAATTAATGATATGCAACTATAAAGACTGCTCTGGGTCCTCCCCCTTCTCTCTGTCTCTCTTTCTGTCAAAAACAAAAATAAATCTTAAAAAAAGAAATAGTATATTCAAATTAGGCATAAATGTGAGAAGAAGCAAATGAACATCATTCATAATCTCAATACCTAGAGGTAAAGACTATGAACATTTGGTGTTTGTGTATGTACATATTATACATACACACACATATGTAGTTCTATTAAATGTACTTTTGTTATTTTTCCCTTTTTCAGGTGATATTATATTGCATCTTCCCATATCATGACACAGTCTTTTAAAAATTATGCATTATTTAACATTTATGAAAAGATCAGAAATGTAGCCATCTCCCATCCAAAGAATGAAATATTCTATAATAATACAGTTGTATACCCCCATATCTCCCCTCCCACTTCTTATTTATTTTTCTCTACTAAGAGGCAACTTGCAGATTTTGTGATTACTATTCTATACATTTTTAAACATCTTCCTCTCATATATTTATATTCTTTAGCAAGATATAATGTCATTTTTTAAATGTTTTTAAACTGAAATAAATGATGCCTTATTTAATTTTTTTAAATTTATTTTGCTGAATACCTCTTCCTCCTCCCCCCTATTATTTTGGGGGGATAATATCTTGTTTGGGAGCTTCACCATTGTGAACCATGTTGCTTCAGGCCATTCATTCTCATGGCTACATGATACACATGAAGGAATGTCCTGCAATGTATCCACCTTCCTTCTAACAGATTGTTCATTGTTTCCAGTGTTTCTTCTGTTATAACATCATTGTTATCGACATTCTTGGCACCCATGTCTTCTTTTTTCACATAGTTTAGAGAGTGTCCCTCAGGAACATACCTGGTGTGGAACTGTGGGGCATGTGCATGTTTCATATACCTAGATATTGTCAAATTCATCTCCAAAGTGGTTGTGGTGGCAGCATATGTATTCATATTACTTCATGTCCTTACTCATACACAAGATTGTCAGACTTTCACATTTTCCACATAATACTCTATCCTAAGGAGAGTCCGCAATTTATTCACTTTTTCCTTATTATTGGACATACAGTGTGTCTCCAACTTTTTATATATAAACAATGTTTCAATGAATATCCTTGTAGATATTTCTTTAGCCAAATGGCTGATGACTATTCCTTCAGGATGACTTTATGAAGACATACATTATTCAAAGTGCTTATACATGTTGTCCCATCTCTCCTCAGGAGGATGTAGCCATTACTCACCACCTAGAAACTTCTGAATGTGCTATTGCCTGTACTCCCCATAAACACTGGTTTTATTTTATTTAATAAACAGTATTATCAATTTATGGGTGAACAACTGTAACTTGTTTAAATTTTCATGTTACTTCCTTTGGTATTGTTGGTCTTGTTTTTATGTTTTATGGTGTTTTTTTTTATTTCCTATTTGGGAAATTATAAAATATTCTTGTTACCTATTTTTATATTTAGTGTCTAAAAAATGAGATAGCTTGAACATTGAAAATGTTGTAATTTGAAAACAAACTTCCTAGCAATGCAATTATAGAAAAATTTCTCCTAAGCAAATGAACTACTTTGTATAAACATATATGTTCAGTTTGGAGAATTAATAATTAAGTCACCTGATAACATTAGGAGCTAATTACATGGACTCAGAGATTTTGGACTCTGGTTTCAATTTTAGTTTAAACAAAGTCACTCGATAATGTTTCTTAATAATTATAAGCTTAGCATTAATAGATTTAATATTGAAGACAAACAAAATATGTAAAAAATGTTTTCTATAAAGCTAGGGTATGTATTTAGTTGAGGGAAATCTCACTGGATCAGATGGCTCTTTCCAATGTACTCACACATACAACCTTATGGCAAACTTCATAGTTAACTGGTTATAGATGAGGACATAATTCAGAGCTGAGACAATTTTTGACTAGGACACAGAGGCATAGAAAGAAGCTCATTCTAGCTCAGAGAAAAGTCTAAAACAAGCTGGTAATGAAGCTCATTTGCAAGGGAAATGTAGCGTTTGTGTGAGTGGATTGCTTTCCTGAAATGGAAAGAAGATAGTCATCTTTTAAACTTGATAGCAAGGATCTTATGATCTCTCTGAGGAAGACTATGCCTATCTCCCCAATTTGTCCTTCTCCTCCCCATACTGGGGTGAGCAGGCTCAAGATGTTGACATAGAACATAATTTGACAGCAATAAATTTATTTATGTACAAGAATTGTGAGAAAACAGCTAGTTTGAAGTGAAATACAATAACCATAAATTTGAGAGAAATGTGGTGTAGAAATTAAGTCTGAAGACCAAGAATCTAAGAATATATACAGTCTAATCTCATTATTCACAGTAGTTATATTCTATAAAGTATCTAAACACTGACCTAGTGAATATTAGACCATTCCTCCTAGGAGAAATATAGGATTAGGTTCCTGTAGGCTTCTGATAATCTGAATCTAGTTTTATGTATGTTTCTGTTAAATACATCGTTGATTCACTAACTTTGAACTCACAGCCAACAACACTATAGTTCATGCCTGAAGAAACTCATCTAAGACATACATTCTCTCCAGAAGGAACATCACAACCTTCTCATACTTAGAAAACTGGGTGATACTTAAGCACTGCTCGTGATGGCTATTTTGAACATGAAGCCACCAACACAAAGCACAAAAATGCAAAAAATTGATTGGTACTAAGGTAGGGTGACCAGATGTCCCGCTTTTGGCGGGACAGTCCCAATTTTTAACAATTTGTCCCGCATCCCGCGGCGTTTTAAAAAAGTCCCGATTTTTGGAAAGAATGCACGACAAGCTAGGGAATGGTGGGAGATAGACCAAATTTTTAATCAAGAACCCTCCCCCCACCCATCAATGGTGTCCCGTTTTACCAATGTTAAAGTCTGGTCACCTTATGCTAAGGAGACTGAGAAGGGGACACTTTTTTTTTTTTTTTACAGCATGAGTGTTGAAATAAGGAGGCAGAGCACTGCTTTGTTTCACCTTAGCTGGGAACATGTACATTGGGCAACTCAAATTTTTCTCCCTCTGCACATGTCCTGTGCATGACAAAAGCACTGAGAGTATTGATTTGAGGGTTGCAAATAAATTTCAATGAGTAAGTGAAATCCATGAGTAATGAGGATCGACTATAATGTAAATGTACTAATTGGTTATTTCCTTTTTCTAGATACTAGGGGTGAAGCTATACCCATTGTGGCAGACATTTGTCATTTCAGCCTCCACTTCCTTTTTTCTGATAACATCACTTCATTTGTTTTAGAAACTTCTCTTTCTTCACAATAAACATTCTTGATGGTGTTTCAATCAATGATCCTATTATCTTACAACCAAGGGATGGACATGCCACACAGGCGAGACCAGGGGAATCTCCTCTTTGGAAATGAGTCTTGATCTGAGTAACAAAGGAAAAAAAAATGTTTGAAGCTGATTCATGCAGATAGTGGCACTTATAAGAGGTGGTCCTTTGGATTCTGCACTCTAGATCCCCACAACTTTTCTGGGTCATGTTCCTTTAGCTTCTTTCAGATTATCAGCTACTTCCCGTCCATCCATTAGATTCATTTTCTGCCTGAGTTAGCCAGAGCCAGTTTCTACAGATTTTGACCAAAGGACCCTTATTCATACACATCCTAAAAACAGGAGTGGGTGAGAGGTGTGCCTCTTCCTTTTGGCTCCTTCTTCCCAACCATAGCACCTGCTGTTCAAGGATTGGGGTAGAGCTAATTAAAAGAAGCAAGGTTCTATTATTCTCACATTTTAATGCCACAGAATGTGGCTTTCAAATGAAATTGTGGATAATTTCAATACATTTTTAATGCCTATGCTTAACATAAAAAAAACTATAATATATACACTGATGGAAAAGGACATATAAATATGCAAATCAGTCTGGCCATCTCCAGCTATCTTTGTTGACAGTTAAACCTCAACAGCCTTAGAGAGCCTGACATCAGGTTTGTCTCAATAGTACGAAGAGCATTAGGCAGCAGCTGGAAGAGACTAGATAACTATAGAAAAAACCACTATCATCTTCTTTCCTAACATCCAACTCCACTGAATAAAGACCTCTATTATTACTTCTCATTGAAGTGAATGACAAAACTTAACATATACAGAGTTGTTTTTTAGTTAAATAATTGGCTTTATTGTAGTTGAAATAAAAAGTTGGGTTTATATTATATTATAACATACAAGGGTACTACTAGATATTTTTATTTGAAAAGTGTAACAAAACTAATCCACCTACTTTAAAGTCAGCTTTTCCTAAAATCCTACTGAGTCCATCTACGCAACCATTTAATAAATATTTAATAGGCACCTGCTATGTTTTAGGCACTAAGGTAAACATTAGGTACACAGATTCACTCCATTATTCACACCCCAGTTCTGTCTCTGAGATCTCTCATGCTGGTGGAAGAGGTTTAGATATAAACAAATGACACTCACTATACTCTGTTCTTGTTTATTTCATAGACTACTTAAAGTGTGCCTGAATTAGAAACATCACATCACCTGAGTACTTATTAGAAATTCAGGAAAAGATGAAGAAAAATAGGGTGATTTAAAGGTGGGGCTTGAGGGATGAGAGTCAGTCATACTGTGTAAGCCAGGCTAAGTGTTAGGCCTTAAGCAGTGAAGAACTTTATTTTTCAGAAAGAACTTTGGCAGCTATGCCAAGATAATTTATAGGGTGTAGGATGACAGAAAGCTAAAAAAGACATGAAGACCAACTCCATTCATGTCAAGTCCCACCATGTACCTTTCTATTTCTGTCACACTGAAGAGACTGTACTTGCCGGATTTAATTCCCTTGAGTTTCATTAAAACCATTATTGCCAGTAAATAACTTTTCATAATCTACTATCCTTGCTGTGGCATGAGGTTCTGAAGGAGGCTAAAAAATAAACAGCTCATGGGTGTGCCCTTCTAGATGTCTCCAGTAGAACTGGGAAGGTCAGAACATTGAGTGTGTGCTCACCAAAGATGATTGCAATACAAGAGCATATATGCCTACTGTCAAGTAAAAGGTGGAGTCAGTAAATGCTATAGGAAAAGGGAGGTGTCCCTTTGGCTAGCATTGTTGAGAAGAGTTTTCAGAGAAGGTAGGGCTGGAGGTGGGTCTTGAATGACCTCTCTACCCCTGTCAGTAAAGTTCTCAGGCTATTTTATTTTATTTTTTATTTTTATTTTTATTAATTGTTAAATTTATTGGGGTGATATTGGTTGGTAAAAATTACATAGGTTCCAGGT